>JAANSM010003736.1:0-12374 GCA_036850725.1 Orchesella villosa | reverse complement strand
ATATATTATATAGTATATATAGCCAGCAGAACCATTACATTCTAGACTCGTAAGATACATATAATACAATAAATGTGTTATGATTTTTTAAAGGAAACTTATTGTTGACAATTACCGCCCTATCAAGCATTGCTCAATCATGGACCCTGATTCTATCTACAAAAAAAATCCGCATACGTGTCTAGCACATGAATGATGATGCGCGCAAGCAAACACACAAAATGTTTGTTTGAAACTGAAAATGGTACTTTCTTCATTTAAGTCACTAGAAAAAAAATTAGCTCTGCACTCACGCAAAATTGATGCACAAAAAAAATTTAACTCTCATCCAATGAGATGTGGTTGTTGGCCCTTATTGTGAAACAATGCTAATCATACTGCTTTTCCAGAGATTCACTAATGTGTACGTGAAAGTTTAAAATAACAATTTGACGCAGTACTTTGTAAACTAAAGTATGATCTAATATGTAACTTAATTTTAAATTAATACGTAACTGCAATGTGAAACATATTATGTGGAATGTGGAGATTAAGAAGATAAATAAGTAATTATTAGCATGTCGTGAAAGTCTACGTTCGTTGTAGTATGTAATATTAATACTCTGTATGCCATAATTATGCGATTAACACATCGTGACCCAATAACATCTAACCGTTTGGAGAATGAAAAATAAACCGATCCTTTTTAATCGAAATATATGACGAAAATCAATACGAGGCACAAGAAGCCGTTTCAAGTTTTGAACATTTTTATTTCATATTATCATCAAATCATCATCATGATGGAGTTTTGTCATTGGCAATAATTAACATTACTAAATTCAATGGAAAATAATTACCTTTTTAATAACGTTTGAGGATCTTAGATTTTAACAGTTTAGTTTATTTTACGTATATTTATTTAACGGTAATGTTTTAATGTGTCGTGGGTGGGTGGTCTTAGGTGTTTTGTGTGAGCATGCAAAATCCCTTAGCTCCTATGATTCGCCGTTGTGCACAAGTTACCCCAAAATAGTGTGTTGTGATGTGTTATGAAATACTATCATTTGATGGTGTTTTGTGTTTGATGTGTGTAATGTAAAAAAAATCTAAGATGCACGTAAATTTTATCTAGTGTAACCGTAATGTTCGTTAATGAGGGTTTTAGTGCTCAAGTGCTGTAAGTGCGCTAAGGAGATGTGTAAAGTGTCAGAAGACGACTTAGGGAAGCCATTCGGCATCATTTTCCTCCACCTTTGCGTTTTTCAGCAATTCATTTAAATCTTTCATAGATGTGGGTGCAACCTCTGCAACCTGGTTTTGCTTGTCCCCGAATGTCTCAACAATATCTCCAGTTACGTCAGCTGCTTTAGAAATTCCGGACCCAAGGACATCACCAGCTAAAGTCATAGAAGCTCATCATCAAAAATCATTTACGTTTTTGGTAATTTTTATTACAAATAGTAGCAAAAAATGAAAAAGTTCAATAAATTATATCGTCTTGAGTTTTGAAATCAACGTATAACAATACTACATGCCAACGGCGGCTCAGTCTCATAAAAGCACGCTGCTCTTTTAAAATATTTTCTTTAGGACTTTAATCGCAACGTTACCTTTTTCCAGTCCAGATCCAACAGCTCCCCCAATCTCACAATCAAAAATACAAATGATAACAATTAGTTTTTGAAATTCCATGTAATATTTTATACATGTGAACAGGAGCCTATGAAATAACTCCGTTTATAGTCTTTGTAAATAAGCAATTCACCTTCTTAACTACTCCTGCTACATTCTTTGCTGAGAAAGTTTTATCGTCAATTTTCACGTTCAAGCTGGTATCCTCTTGGCTTCTGCAGTTGGCTTGATCCTGTTTTTACAATCGAATTTCAAATATTTACATAATTGTACCTTTACATGAGGTCAAGTAAGAGAGTAGGATATTTATTTACTTACAACAGTACTAAAATCATCAGGATCAACACCTTCTTCCTCAAGTTTCTGGCGGATCTATAATTATAAAACAAGATTTTATTTCGGTTCGGTTGTATAAACCTGCCCTAGTCACTAAGTGTAAGTACGCTGTATTGCAGGGATTAGGTAATAATGGAGATAGCAGTGGGGCAACATGCTTCACTTTGCATCAGCTCAGCATCTTCAATTCATTGACATTACGGGATGAGTCACGTATTCCTTCCATGCCTCAACACTCTTTCATGAACTAATATGGCATTATTTGCAATACATTATCCAAAACAAAGTCTGTAGATGACTCATTGCAATTTTGCATACATACAAGAACATGTAAGTAAGATTGTATATTGTATTCACTAACAACGCCTCACGAATCACGATTCATCTTAGACTCGTGAACACAATATCAACTACAAGTACTTCTATTGTCATTGTTTTTTGTTCTGTTTGCATATCAAAGCTCAATGTGCTGTCAGCTTATAGTTTTTTTAAATCAACTTAACAAGGAACAAAACCAATAATGGAATGAAAATGTATCCTTACAAAAACACGAAATATGTCCTCGTAGTTTTTCAAGAAATGGGAAACAATTTTGCACAATTAATGGCAGCATCTTTAGTATACACAAATTTTACCTGGTTCACGATGACCTTGTCCAATGTTGGCTGACGAGAGAGAATTGAAGAGGATTTTGTGTGTCCAAAGAGTATCTTTTGACATGTAAAGATGCCCGCATATTGTTCATAATCAGTCATAAAAACAACGAAATCGGCTTCTCCTGCGATATCTGTAATGAATTTATCAAAGTAGAATCATCTTACATGAATATATAATCCCCTTACAATTAGTGTACTGGCAAATGGGCTAATCACATACAACAAAGAAACTTTTTTGTACAGGTTCATTTCAGCTCGTGACGTATGAATAATGCAGTCAAGACATTCGTGCTGTGCATAGGTTAAGTAAACAGGCAACTGTTAAAAATACAGTACCGACTGCCAATGCACCTATTGCATGCATTCACCTGCAACTACGTGTCTCAATATTTTACGGCCAACCAGAGATGTTGACGTTTAAGATTACCGTGATGAGTGAGGTTGGTGCATGATGATTACAATAATAATCCTCCTCAAGTTTAAAATCATACGTTTTCACAAGGATTTCTAAGTATGAGATTTGCACAAAGGAGTTTACAGGAAGGATGTTGCCCTTCACCCCACTTTTGTACTTATATACTACCAAAGAATAATATACCATCAGCATCACTTCAGCTCAAGTGAGATTAAAGTGCATGATCGAGATGTGTCCTAGTCCTATCGCATTACAACATTTGTGTACATGTACATCCATCCTTTATACTTGTTTTCATTTATAAGAATGACGACCAGAGCTAAGCGTTAGCATCTCCAAAAGTAACCTAGAAACGGATGGATGTGTAGCTAAAGAGGAAGGAAGGATAATTTTCTGATAACGGTACTTGTAGCTAATACACTGTGGCAATGGATACTGCTATGCTATAGTGAGCTACCACATGAAAGTCAAGTAAAAACCTAAGACTTAAGAAAGAACATCCCAGAGAGCCAGCCTTTTGAGACATGCTGCTCGATTCTATATCCCTTTAAGACACGACTAGGAGAAACAAATTTAAAGGGATTGATTATGCGGTAAAATGTGCATGTAAATGATTCGGAATAACTTAAAGGTAAAATATACCAGACCCCCTAATACTTTATATTGCTTCTACATTCTCCACGCTGGATTTAAATGCCTCCAATCTCTATTGTAAACAATATTCTATAACATCTTTCACAATATGCAACTTCTATATAAGTTGTTAAAGTGTATTTTTGTATTCCATAAAAGACTGATATATCTAGTATTGATGTACATGCAATCAAAATTATGTACACACGTACATAAATATACGATAGCATGAAAAACTAATAAAATACATGCAGGTATAAATGAGCACGCACAGCGAAAAATAATGAGATTTAGTAAAAAATGAGTGATGTACTTACTCAGTGGGAATTTGACTCGCATTCTGGATGCTTTGTCTGTGTCAGGAACTGTCAAAACCCCCGTGTACCTGTGAAACCATAAAAAAGACAATATAGGTAAAATAGCGTCATGAAACTAAATTAGTTCTAAACGTACAAGTTTTTCATGATGAAGCGATTGGTTTCGTTCGGTCAAGGTTATGGTTAGAAGCGTTTCATCTAATAATGAAGATCCTTATATTCGGGAACAGGATTAAATGAGATCATTATATGAACTTACGTGTAGGTATGGTCAACACCGATGGTATCCAGTATGAAATGCTGCCTGGTCTGGACAAGACGCATCTTGTCATCTGATCCTTTAGTAAAGTTGTATTTCATGCAGGAACTGGATGTGGCAAACTTTTGGATGACATACCATTCTCCCATGAACTAAAATAGTGGATATAGAGATATAGAAGTAACATTAACTGATGCATGGAAATCAATCTAATCCAAGTTAAAATATTCATTTAAGGTGTAAATATAAACTGTCACAAGCACTCCAATTGTATAAACAATAGAGCTTTTAAATCTCAGGATAATTCTATTTTATAGCGTGAAACGTAGAGTTTTTTTTGCAGGTTTGCTTGTTTGGCAATGAACATAAATTATATTTTAGTCCACTTGTCAGTTTCATTACATTTGATTAAAAAACTAATGGAATGTCATATAATAGTCAGCCTTGTTTGGAATAGTTTAAAAATGGCATGTTAATTTCAAGTAGGAAATTGGATTTCCCATTTACATAAATGACAAGTGGATAAATCAAATGTATATTGAATATTATATATTGAAAATATAAACGCAGCGTATTACTTCATCCTTATACAATTAAGGCATCCAACCTTTCAGAAAAGCTGATGCATCACTAACCTTGAGATTGCTTTTTTGCCAATAACTATTAGCTAAATGAAAATTATGAAAACAATTTTAATATTTACCTTGTCCATGTTAAAATCCTTTAGGGGCTCAACTTTCGGGCATGAGCCAAGTCCCATTGTGTGAGCATTTGCAGCATCCCATCCAATAGCTGCCAGGATGGCAAACACAACGAAAGATGTCTGAGTATTCATACTAACTGTCTGTATTTATTGCTTTTCACGATGCACTTCGAAAACTTATCTAAAAAAATAAATTAAAAAACGAGAACGTTAAAAACAAGACAAGAAAATGTCTTTAGATGTTGTCAGTCCGATTCTCAACGATGAACTACTAGTTTACCACACTTGTTTCCAGTTAGCTTAAAAAAGCTTGAGCTTAAAGGGTTGAGACACAAACAATAAGATTTTCTTGTATGCACAAAGATTATGTGTTAGGATTGAAACACCTGAATATTAAATAGCTGAGGACAAGTGTAAGACGGTACCAAGGCAGTACCCTCGTTTAGCTTTTCCGTGGGTAAAACTTTTCAGCTACACTTACAGTAGGGAAATCGTGATAGGAATGATAGGATATATAAAATGCAAACGAAATTCCGTATGCATAGGTACTTCAACTACACACACATTGAAGGATTTACTAAAAATCGGCGGATGGAACCTGGGTTTTTAGTTCTAAGAATATATTTTAAGCCAGAATAAAACACAATCGAAAAGCTTAGCAGAACAGTGGGACGATAGAGCTCTTATTTCCGCAGAATACTAAAAATATACAATTGTATAGTTAAAAAAAGGAAAATAAACGGAATATCACTTACTTTATAATAGCTATGAAGCTACCACTGCAATGTCATGTAGGATTGCACCCGACTGGAATAAAAATGCTGGTTACCTCGTTGCTGTTCAAGGGTATTTAAAGGGGCTGAAGCTGCGGTAGTAATGATGATGGTTACGAGGATGACTATGACGGTGATGATACACTGCTCCCTATAATCGGCAGACTTTATTTAGATGCCTCTTGATTCAATCAACTGTTGAATCATCATCCAAAATCAGCAACACAACTACAACAAAAACTAAAATACATACCACAAACTACGATGCTCTTGGTTGAAGCCTCTCTCTGTGTATTTGATGGTGACGATGATGAAGTGACTTGCCTGTGTGGACGATGATGAGCCCCAATCCAAATTGCTTTGAGGGAGCAACTTTGTGGCTTGATAGGTTTTGGACTTGGTTGGACTCCTCTCTGTCATATTATTCATGCAAGTCCACATTACTTACGTAGGAAAAATAGATCTACTCGCCCTTTTAAAGTCGTTTACATCACATATTCATAAAGACAATAATATCAAAAGCCTTTACTTAACATATACTACACTACAATCCTTCGTCAGTCTCTATTCCCATTTACTCTTTTGAGCTTACAGAAGAGTATGAATAATATATATGAAATAAGGCTGAATGGCAATAATACTCGATAGGTAACCCTATACTTGTTTCGTGCAGTGGCAGTCTTACCAAAAATTACTGCTTTCTGTTGTTCCTTGTTAAACGGTAGGAAGAAGAAGCATTGTAGTTTATATGCAGCTGTACACTGACCAATCTTTTTCAATATGCTCACTACAATGCCGTCATAACTGAATCATCTCAATTCTCAATCTCAACAATCTAAAACTTTTTCACTGTGTTGTCTTACTCAGAGCTGAAGTTGCTGTTTACTTGTGCTCGGAATGTATCATATATTTATTTATTGTTAATGTTAACATTATAAAGAGATATGTCGCATTTTAATTTAAAAGTGATATTCACAACTTACTTATGTATGTATTTGGGATATTTATATGACAAAAAACAATACTGAAAATCGGTAACGAAATACAAGTAAAATCCCATTGTGTAAGTAAGCTTGCATTAAAACTATCTCTATATTATCATTGCTTTATGTATATTTTGACATGTTCGCAAAGTTCTTATATGAATTAGAAACTGCATAACGTTATGCCATAACGTAACATGTGTATAAAAATGGACATTCTTTGTATCAAGGCTTGTCTACAAGGTAAGCTGATTGTGTCTATTGTGAGCATGCATATAATTCAATAGAGTGTGTCATCACATTACTTTCCGTCAGTGACCCTAACAAAGATGTTAATGTTGATGAATGAAACAGAGCATGCTCTGCATCCGCAAATTTTTGCAAATTTTATTCGGACGCATGCAATATTTTTTTTGGCAGGAAATAATCCAATAAAAACTACTTTGGCTTCGATGCTTTGTGCCGGCAACCGTATCAATGTTGTAAGAATGCAGGGAATGCCATCCCGTCCAAGAGGAGTGGTTACTGAAACCAAACTTGGTTGTTGGCTGTGCTCTCTTTACGTCTACTTCCTACTACTATTTTAGAGTTGGTTTTTGATAGTTACAAATGAATATGTAGAATGTGAAGTCATCATGGTATTAAGAAATGATACAGAGCTATTAATCATCAGATTTCCAGAAAGTTCAAGGATCAATTTATTTACATGAGAGCACATAATACTGATTCTAAATGAAGTAAAAACATGTATCATGTTGCTGGAAAGACTTTTCTATTTAGAGTTATGTATAGCATGACTGTTCCTAATGTGATTCAGTTGGGTCATATCATTCGACGAAATTATAACATAATTAAAATGAGTTAATACACATCCTTATGTACGATATATTGTCAGTTTTGAATAAATACTGAGAAAGGTCGGGGCAGGTCAGGAAAACAACTGTGACTTACTTCGCAGGAAGCAGATTAAATCATAACATGATGAAGCACAATGTGTTTCAGTATATACATAGAGGGGTACCATTCTGATGATGTATATCCAAGTTTGTTACTAGTCACAAGAGTAGCATCTCATTCCTATAGCGTAACTCATTTCACAGCTTGGATTTTTTAAAGACTAAATAAGATACTTTGCTAATCTGTAGATTAAAAAAATAAGTATGTTATATACGACATAAGGTGCAGGTCTGTGAAGTAGGATTTACGAATTATTGCGAATTTAAAAAATGACATAAACCATGTGAGTATTATAAATATTAATAAATGTATTGGTGCTAGTAAAATGTACCATATTTTTATAGAACTCGGCTAGGGAATTATGATTGAATTTAAAAAGGCACATATTAAGAATCTCTCTTTTTATGTTACGGTAGATGATAGATGAAAAATTACATAATTTACACACTAGTTTCAGTCTGAGGAACATCATTCTCATAATGCCCCATAACATTTTTCGTAACTCAACTCGGAGCTCATTTGTCATTTACTCTAAATGAAGTACATAAAAACAAGTGATTCAAGACTCGTTTCGAATTCAGAAACTATCAAGCAAAAGATGATGAATCCAAAAAGTGTTTTATAAATTCGCTCCATCACTGGCTATTAAATTTGGGAGGATATGCTGGATGGATAAATAAATGGCCTTGAAAGAAATGTGAGCGGTATTCTACTGATTAATAACATATTCAGTATATCTTCCATAAAGTATATCTATTGGCAATCGAATAGTTCTTCATGTATAAATGGAACGTATAAACATTTTGAATTCAGCAGCAGACCGTCGTCAACCGTATTTTAAATTACTCAACCCATAGATATAAATGAGGATAAGCACAGAGGATCACAAAATATTTTCAAAACAAACCACGTAATCTCTTCCTCTGTGTGTATGTAATCATAAGATGATGCAAAGAAGCATTATAACAAAATCATTGGTGAGCCCAATCAATGTATGACTTGTAAATTTAACCAATTTTAATCAGGCAGAAAATGACATTGCAAAATTTACTCTTTTAAACCCACAAGAATCTGTTTTATGCTTTTTACATTAAATTGTTACGTTTTTCAATGCTGTTGTATTTTTTTCTGATTTACTAACAACTTTCACTGCAAATTGTTTTCAGAGTTTCAATATACTCCTTTTTCTGCAGAGTTTAATGTCATCTAATGTTTACCCTTCACCTTGAACAAGTATGAAGGTCATCGCGTTTTAAATGTGAGTGTGGAGGAACGCAATAACTGAGCTGCATGATCCATTTACCTTTACTTTTCTACTCTTAGAGTTAAGGAGTCATCTGTAATTCAACACTCACGTGGATATGTATTCCTAGATTTGGCTCCAGTAGCACGATTCATTTAGGAATACCAGTTTTACGTTTTTGAATCAATTTAGCATGCACACTGGAAAATAGATAGATACGTCAGTGTCTGGAACAGAATAGTAGTTTTTCTAGATACTTTGGCTCATTCTGAATGCCGTGGTAATGCTATCAATGTGTGACTGTGTTACTCACTGTCAGTGGCCAATTAACAAGAAAACGAAATACGGAGCACATTACAATTGCATTAAGCTCTTTTATTTTTGGAAATTCTACGCTATTAAAGCAAACATCCATTCAACAACACATGCAACATAACTATTCTGTGAAAACCATAATGACTTTGTGTGACCATGATTTGCAAAAGATTTTTTTCATTAGATTGATGACGGATGAACGTGCACAACTTTAAATGCACCCATACCCTTTCCTATGTTGCAAAAATGGAAGTGATGTAACGGAAACAATTCGACTCACCGGAAATTATGTACTCCATGCTATCAAAAGTAATGAACAACCACAGAGCTAAGTATTTCACTTCTCTGGTTTCATTTGCAAAGTTACAAGAGCGTGTTTAGACTTGCAATAACTACGCCATTTGAAGTAGACTATTGCAAATAAACTATGATGTCATAAAGTTTATAATTCGCGAATTCAATTAATTTAGGAAAGGATTTTAAACACTTGATCCCGTTATATTAAGGAAGATATTAATAAAAGTCCTCGAAAATAGGAAATGAACGCTTACTTTCAAACATTGAAAACGAGTGATGCAGTCACAATTTATTACTTGCCATAAAATACAGAGAACCAAAACTAGCCAAGTGTAACTTCTAAACCCAATTATGATTCGAATAGCTACTGTGATCATTGGATTTTAAATTCCTTTCAGTCATCTAATGGATAAAATGTGATGGTATACGTGTCAAAACAATTTGCTGAGTATACGTTGGCTTCATTCCGGTATTTGTATGCATGAAAAATTGTAAATGGTAAACACTTGAAATTAAAGTGATAACTCATGATTTTAATAACAAAAATCGTCAGGTTTTTCAAATTTAACAGTGCTGCTGAACAGCATAGACATTCACTGAACTTTTAGTCAAATGAAAATAAATTAAAGAATACTATCGATGTAATTCATATATCCTTGTTCTTTCCTTTTCTCTTCTTGCTGGATTTTGCTGATTCTACGTTTGACTTATTAACTGCTTGAGTTACTGTGATCGGTGCAGCGTGGCCAGTTGATTTAATATGACGAAATAATTTACTTCGACTGGGAAAATTTTGATTGCAAACAATGCATTTAGATGGAGTGTTATCCGTAGAGCTTCGTTCTTCTGGCTCATCCTTGCTCTCAGCTCCATTCTCAACAACGGAAATTTCGCCCTTCTTGGCTCTCCTACGCTTTTTCTTTGAGGCTTTGGAAGTCTCCATTTCATCGTCTGGTTTGTCTTCGAGTAGCGTCTTCTCATCCTTGCTCTCAGCTCCATTCTCAACAACGGAAATTTCGCCCTTCTTGGCTCTCCTACGCTTTTTCTTTGAGGCTTTGGAAGTCTCCATTTCATCGTCTGGTTTGTCTTCGAGGAGCGTATTTAGAGGTTCAAGTTCATCATGCGACTCACAACTTGAATGAGCATTGCGGTACTTGGCCTTATTCTTCTTTGAGTTAGCAACAAAAGATGCGACGTTCAGCTCTTCATGTTCCTCTGCATCCTCCGTAGCTTCAACAGTCAAGTTTTCCATGTTGTTAATTATACCTAATTCTACATCTGCAGTATCACGATTTTTTTCCACCGTCGATTTTTCTTCTTCTTCATTACAGGGTGTTTTAATTTCTTCATCAGCACTAGATTGTTGTTCTAATTCTTCATCATCGATGTCTTCTTCATCTACACCCTCCTCTTCTTCTTCTTGCTCTTCCTCCAACTCCTCATCCTCAAACTCTTCACGAAGCTTTTCAACTTGAGTCAAGTGCTTTTTGGACTTCTCATGATTAGCAAACCTAGCAAATAAATTCAATTGTTTTTATCAGTCAGTCCGTTTCGTAAGTATTCTTAGATGAACGTTGTCAATCTTCATAGAAACTGAAACACTGATAAATGGAAATACGTACGCTTTTTCCGTCCTAAATGATTTGTTACATGCGGCACAATACAGACAGGATATCTCGTCTTCGTCTGATTCCTCCTCAGAGTTTGCGTCGCCGTAAACCCCAGCCATTTCTTTGATGTGCATCTAAATATGATTAAAACCATTATAGATAAACGATCTCCTAAATTGTTCCGCTCAAACGTCATTCCAAGAGAACTTACATTAATTTTTTGTTGTTCCTTTTCTCTTTCTTTTTTAAGAGATTCTAATGCCTTTTTTCTTTCGGCCAGATTCTTGGTTTTTTCCTCCTGCATTTTCTTGGCGATTGCAGCTTCTTTCTCTTTTCTTGCAGCTTCTTGTTTGGCTCTCCAATCTTGCACTCTTTTATCTTTTCGCTTAACGAAGTCGACTAAAGCTCGAACTTGTTGGTTCCAAGCTTTCTTAGCTTCGGTGCGCACCTTTTTATTTTCCCTTTCCATCATTCTTGCTACCTATGAAAACCACATATATTTTGTTTAGGGCCATTAAAATTATATTTAAAAAAATAGCAGATCAATATTTTAGCACTACCATTCGGTTTCCAGCCCGTCGAGAATCGTACTCATCTTTCCACATAAATGACTTACATGTACAGTAGGCTTCCCAAAACCCGTAGAAGGGACCAACAACCTGTGAAGTAGCATAAAGTTATAGTCAATTTCCTTTTAAAATTGACTAACGTCATTCAACCGAAATTGTTAATAACCTACATCATCATATCCACTTAAGGAGTCGCCAAACGATGGGATGTCCTCCTCACACCCTGCATCAAGCTCTTCAGTAGAGATTAACTCAAATACTCCTCTATTAATTAAATATAATTGATAATGGTAATGTTATGGTTCATGATAATGTACATGACTAATTCATAGAAGTCATTAACACAGTATGCAAATGCAAATAAACAAAAGTATTTTACACAAAATACTCACCTGTAAACTGTATAATATCCTTTTTCCTCGTCGTTAAATCCTGTAAAACAGGCTGATGTGAAATATGGGAACAGATCCACAATGAAATCGTCGTCATCTTGCTCAAAGCCTAGAAAAGTTAATGGTAATTAATTATAACAATGAAAAGAGAGTAATAACATCAAATTCTGACACCTTCTACTCACATAATAACATAATGAAAAATGTTTGAGTGATTACCTTCTCTAAGTACAGCGTCTCTGTGCTTATCATACCAAGCTCTATCCTGAGGATTGCTTAAAGTTTCATAGGCTTGTTGTAGC
>JAANSM010003735.1:0-12375 GCA_036850725.1 Orchesella villosa | reverse complement strand
GTATTTTTAACGAGCTCCATTTTAATATGTGATTACGTATAATGCGTAATTCTAATGAAAAAGCTGACCGTTCATATTTTAAAGATATAATTAGTTGTTTAACCCTTTAAATAACGAGTATTTTGGTGAATTACAGGGTAATATCTTGTTTTAATTTTAGTTTATTTTAAGGAAAAAACCCACTCTGTTGCTTCCTTTTCGGAACGGGAAGGAATAGTCGTTTAATTCTCAAGAAAAAAATATCTACTAAAACCATCCTTTATAAATGTTATTTTCCTCGAAAAAAACGTGAACGTCAGGAAGATAAAAAGGATAGAAACTTTCTCTTTTTCCATATGAATTCCAGAGGCGCTCACGTGTAAGGAAAAGAATAAGTAGAAATTTGTGTACATATATTATCATCATAATATCAACAGTGTGGGAGAGAAAAAGGAGAAGAAGAACGGAAGCGAATAAAATTGTTGGGAGATGGTTCAGTTCAGCCAGTTTTTACTTTTATTGGGGAAAGGGAGCGTGTAAAATGTGGTCGGAAAAAGTTTTTCTCCAGTGCAGAAACGGATGCGGATGCGAGGTTTGGAGGTGGTAGAGTGTGTTTGTAGCTCTTTCCGATATGCTTTTTCTATCCTGCTATCCTACCATAAGTGAAACCACCATCCAGATACAACTAGAAAAGCACAAGGGTTTCAGTTCAGTCTTTCATTTTTCGCCAGCGAGTGTGCTAGTTCTAGTGTGCAGCAGGAATACTCTTTTCGGCTTTCATAATTTTGGTATTTCTACCTAAAATTATGAAGAAATAGTGGAACATGATCAGAGGAAAAAGTGTCATCGTTCCACTTTGAAAACGTCATGAAACAGTTCAAATTCCCTTTAAAAATGGGGAAAATTTGATTATCTAAAACATTTCAAAATTTATAAAAAACAATTTTGCTAAAAGCTATAAATACCTAAAATTTCAAATTATTTAGCAATCTACTGCAATTGTTTTTATAAAAACATTTCGTAATAAAAATCAAATAATCTTTCGATTGAGATGATTTGGAAATCTATTGATTTTTCTCCTCTTCATTGATATTTTTACTGTGAATCATCATGGAATCATGGTGGAAACGGAATGCTACCAGTAAATCAAATCCCGGAAAGGAAAAGTAGTGTCGGTGTTTAGTGATCCGTTGAAATGATCAGGACATCCATTTCTCTCTCTTTTGATTATGACTTCCATTGCTGAGTCAAGAGTGTGTAACAAATGGCAATATTTCATGACTTTGGCGACCCTGACGTGAACTACTTGTTCTTGTTCCTCTAATATTTTTTGTTTTTTTGGGAACTCTTTCATGTTTATAAAACCAAAAATTACTTTCATGTTTTCCAGTAATTCTTTCGCCTAAAGGGAAAAAAAGCCTCACCAGAATTATGGGCAAAAGTAACTCCTTGTTGTTCATGTGGTTCCACAGTTTTTACTTTGTGTTTCAGTTCATATCTCATTCTCATCGAGCTCAAGCTCACCCACACAACATTTACTTGGAATAATAATGGCCATAGTTTGCTCCACAAAATACCAAATTTGTTTAGCCCTTTCTCTGCTCTCATTCGGACTCCTTTTCTTTCTCGTTGTTGGCGGGACACTAGGCTGGTTCTCGCTTAAACCTATTACCCACAACGAAACTGGAAATCCTGAGGTTGGGATAAGGATTGGAAATTATACCCAGTTGAGTAAAGGGCTCACCATAAAAAGGTTACGAAGCAGGGATAATTCGAAGGTAAAATATTAGTACTTCATATATTTCTCTGAATTAAGAGAAAATATTGTAATTAATTATAAAAAGTACTCCACAAAATGTCAAGTTTTCTACAAGCACCCAAACAAACATCTGGCTTGATTTTGTTTGCAAATAGAGAAAGTTTTTGGTATTGCTTGGAGCCAAGAGCTCTTGCTTGTTTTTGGTTTGCCAGATGTTTTCATCCGTATCCTATCCTGCTACCTTTTGCTCTTTTGAACAACATTGTTTCTATTCCAATTAAGCTAATTACTAGCGAAATTTTTGGTACATTGGTTTTGTTCAATTTCAACTCAAAGAGCTTGCTTGTTTTTGGTTTGCCAGATGTTTTCATCCGTATCCTATCCTGCTACCTTTTGCTCTTTTGAACAACATTGTTTCTATTCCAATTAAGCTAATTACTAGCAAAATTTTTGGTACATTGGTTTTGTTCAATTTCAACGTTGAGTTGTTTGGTTAAATAAATGTCATGTTTTGCAAAATGCAAAAATCTAGCCTGTGCAAATATTTACTTCTCACTAAACTTACCCGCTGTTCCTTTTTCCCTTTAGCCAAAGTTTTAAAGTATGGATACATCTTTTGGTATCGAATTTTGATCTTGTTAACAGGCTAACTACAAACCCAAAAAGACCCAGAGCCCTTAAGCCATATATAAGGATGAAATTTTCAAGCAAAAGTTACTTGATGACATCATGATGTACTTACATTATGATAATTTTATATGTTGTATGATTATATAGTTCATTTGCATTTTATCTGGAGGCTTCAAACCCAGTCTCACCTTTTGATTTTTTTCTTGAATTATATTAGCTTCATCTACTGTCTAGACTTATTTTGCTGAAAGGATTTCTTGTTTGTTGTTGCAAATAACAATATGGTATTTGTCATTAATTACCTTCGATATAACTCTTTTCTGTCAAGAAACTTGAAAGAACCCCAATAAATTTACGAACTATATAAAAAAACATCCTGAAATAAAATCACTAGAACCGTCGTCGAACACTATCATTCTTGTTTTGTTTTCTGTGTCACATACTTCTGGGAAATACCTAAATGGCTTTGAAATTTGGCAAATTTTCTACCAAGATTTATCCAGTTTTCTCCATTTACATTTGGGAAAAGGTGGCGAACCATGTCGAAAAACAATCCATTTAAATGTTTTCCTTTCCTTTAGAATCTCCAAACCCACACAACCCTACCTACCTGACCTGATTGCTAATGCTTATAAATTTCTTCGTTCCCTAAATTTAGCATCTGTTTCATTCTCTCTGACACACATTTGGTTCACATTCCACATTGGTATTTTGGTCCATTAGGGGGAAATTTTGTAGGGTTCCGGTTCCAAGTTTGCATATAACGAAAGGTTAAGAGGATGAAACAAGTTCTCACGTAACAACTCTCCCTGATTTGCTTCCAGTGCTCACTCAACCATTCAAAAAATCCATTTGATATTTGATGATAATGGTGATAGTGATGTGGTTTTCTGTGGTTTCAGAGCATCGATCAGTGGGAGAAAAGTTTCTAGACATAGCTTCAAGACGGGTGATTTATAAACATGATGTTGTGCCTTTAAAATTGTTNAAGACGGGTGATTTATAAACATGATGTTGTGCCTTTAAAATTGTTATTATTAAGCATTTTACTTCGTTTGCACGTTTTCCTAGTTTGCAGCGCTTTCGGCGGTTTCTGATGTGATGACGTTATCCCACATCAAATCTTAGCATATGTTTTACGATATGCAAGCATCATGCACTGGCAATCATAATCATAATCATCGTAAATGGGGAAGCTTTATTTCAGCAAATCTGCAATACAATTTATTTCCCTAGAAAAGCTAAAGTTTTGCATCAAAATTCTCATTGTTTTACCCAAAAGTTATGTAACAAATTTGAGCTTAAGCCTTAAGGATTACATTACACTATTTGCTTCGATGATGTTTCATTAGATTTTGGAGTAGCTACAATTCAACAAATTTCCACTTATTTGGAATTCTCCGTGTAATTTGTGATGTAACAGTTGAAAAGTTAATTAGTTCTGGGAATAATAAACAGTTTCTCATTTTGGTACTTCATTATCATCAAAATATTTCGCATGAAGGAAGTATATGAAGTAGAATAATTAGAGATTCTAATTGTAAAGGAGGGTACCTCTTTCACTCTAGTTTCTAGACACATTGGTTATTGAGAGATTTGTTTTAGACTCGTCAAATATATTATGTATCATTCATTACAGGACATATCGTCGTTTTAATTACTCAGAATGAGAGCGGAGCTTTTTGGTATTGTAAAATTGTGACTACAACTGCTACTACATTCCCTGGAGTTGAAACACATACAAAACTTCACGTGATTTCGTTTCGGAAAGTATGAATACGTAACGTGTAGAAAGAGAATGGGAAATGGGAGATGCATTTGGGCATAATATGAGAGCTGTAAATAAGCTCTTTCCCCTTATTTATGTTCCTTCCTTAACTGCATCTCGTTGACAAATTATATTTTGCAACATTTTGACGTCTCCCCTTTATTTTATTTCGTTTCCATTCCGTGAATTTCCCATACCCCAATTTTCAACACGATTGAATTGAATGTGAACGTGATATTACCATTAGCATTATATCTCATTCTCTTTTCTGAGTCAACGTGACTTTGTAATTCGGCTTGGAATCTGGAATTTATGTACTTACTTGCACGTGGAGTGTGTCGTGTGTAGTATTTTCCGTATATAAAAGAATGGAATCGTGATGTTTCATACTAAGGGGATTGGTTTCATCATATCACTAAAAACTATAAACTTCTACAGAAAACAGTAGCACTATCAAAATCAAGCCACGTAATCGTAGTCACGAATAATCCACCTCTTACCACTTCGATTCCTGTCCGTCTGCATCTCCAATTAATCCCGATTATTACAATCCGACAGCGTTTTCAAGCGGTTTAGTATAGCAGAGTACTTTCCTTAAAAAAGTATTATGTTTTAGAGTTAAATTTTGAAATGTATAGTAGCATTACATTTTTGTTACATAATCTTCAGCTAAAGATTTCTTATGCAACCTGTGGCCTGGCTTTGTGGTCTGTGGTTTTCATATGAATTTTATAACAATTCTGGTTTCTAGTCGGTTTCTTTCTCTTTCTCTTCTTTAAAAAATATTTTACCTTTTTCTTCTCAATTCACACCAAATAAAATGCATTATATTATATATAAATATATAAAATCTCAGTCTATATGAAAGTATTATGTTGGAAGAAAAGAGACCCATCCCAACTGATTTACACCTTTTTTTGATCTCGCATCTCGCAATCTCGCCTTATTTCCTTCAACCCATAATGATATAGAGTTGCCGAGTTAGTGTAGATTCTGTCATCGTATGCTTACAACTTGCTCAAAAAGAACTAAGAGGATCGTAGCTCAACCTTTGGCTTTTCTAGCAACTCGCTAAGTTCTCATAGATCAAACTAAAACCGGCTTGTGAGAATGTTTAGCTTTGAATGTAAGGCAGTAGTAGCTCTCTATAGCTATGTGCAACCTCCAAACTCCAAACCTCTGAATAATATCATTGCTCCATTCTTTACAATACGGTGTAGATCATAATAATAGTGATCATGATCATCATCATCCAAAATATATTCGTTGAGGTTTAGAAGGAGAAGCTACAGAAGGAAGGACGCAGCTTCTTCGCTCTCTGCTCATTCTTAAAAAGCACACGATTTTTTTCTTGCGTGGCTGTGGCTCTCATTCACAAAGCATCTTCTTGAAGAAAAATCTTGTGAAATGTTTACCTTCTTAATTTTTCCTGTGTTGTCCTTTTGAGCTTGAGAGTTTTCATGTTCATTCCTTCCGTGGTTCTGCTCCTTTCATCGTCATCTTCGTTTTCTCATCCTTCCTCATATTTTTTAATCCTCCTCCGTGTGCCTCAAGTTTAAGGGAATAAAAGGGACGTTATCACCATCATTTGAAATTTCGAAGCAGCATGATATCTATACATATTTCATTGTGCTCTGTGGGTTGTTCTTTCGTGTTCGTTGTGAAATGAGCAGATAAAAAGGGGAAATCTTAGTAGCCCATTTGGGTACGTAATCATCATCATTTTAGCTTCTAAATACGGACCTTTTTCCCAATCACAAAAAAAGTTATATGATATTACATCATTTTTCAATATTATCAGGAGGAAGGGAAAAGATTTCAGGGAAGATATATAAAATATACACTGTGATATGAAATTTAGCCTCGTTTTTTGGGTTGGCTTTGACTTTACTCACACCTATTCATATTCAGTTCAACCTTGAGCTAATACATTGGTATTTTCGATAAAATTTGACTTACTTTAGGTTCGGCTGTTGAGTTGATATAACGAATTCAGAATCGTTTGTACTTTTTCTACCATTTCCAATTGTGCTTCCACTTCAGCCACATCTTCTTGAATTGAATCCTGAATCAAATTTGAATGTGAAATGAAGAAGATTGACGGGACGTGAGCAGAAGCTAAAAGAATAATCCCGTCAAGAAATAATTGATTGATTCGTGTGACAGCCATATAGTTCTGTAGTTTTCGGTGTGTTGAAAGTGTTTTAAATGGGTTTCAGTTGTCAATAGAAGAATACGATAGTTCTATCAATTGTGGATGGATTCCTCTATCGCAAAATTTAGTTTTAAGATATTATACATTGAAGGAGTTGTGATTTTCATTCAAAATCATGTCCGTTTATACGTTTTATGTTTGTAATTTAATTCTAAAAGTGGCTGCGAGCCAAAGCAAAACAGGTGTATGTGTCTGAAGAAAGATTTATAATGATATAATTTCAAGACAAGTGCAATTTACAATACTATTTGAGAGATCCAAAAGTGTTTTTTTTGCTCTGTGAGTCATGTTAAACTATTAGTTCCACATTTGCATGAAAATTTTTCTCTTTATGACTCTCTGCTGGAGTCATTCGGCAGATCACTAAACCCACAACAAGTTCAAGTTTCATCCCACAATCAAACAAATTATTGAGCAAAGTTGGATTCTTTGGTTCTTGGTCAGATTCTCTTTTAGCTCAGTTGTGAGAGTGTCTTATATGGTCAAGCCAAGGCAAGAGAGGCTTGCCTTGTTCATTGTTTATTATTGTGATTGTCTTCTTCAAATGCTCATGGATCTTTTCCCCTTGCTAATTAGCTTGAAAGAGAGGAGACAGTTTTAATTCTTCCTTAAGTTTCTTCTACTTTTCTGTGTGTTTCGTTTTCGTAGTCATTCGTGTAAATTTGTAATAAAAATCACGCCAAGTGCAAAACAGAGACAGAGCTTAAAACTATTTAATTTTTGTCTCTTCAATCTCAATGGTTTACGAGGGCTCATAAAAAGGAAGACAGAAATTGCATTTCATTTAAGGGTTGACGTCGAGTCGAGTCTTGAGTGTCTCGTGTGGACATTGTTATCTTGTTATCAAGTGTTTCATTCAACTTGTACAGCAAAAGAAGAACTATTATTATTATTTCCATCGCGTGTGGTCACTCACTCACTCATATTCAAGCGGGCTTGCCCGGTATAAAGAGACAGCCTATCCTTAATTCAGTCTGATGCGAGAAAAATTACAAATAAGATGAAAATATAAGCTACAACAAATACGAAGACCAACTACAGCTATTTTAATTACAGCCAAGAAGAAAATAAATGAGAAAACGAACAATTGGTCAAACTTTGCGAAACTTATCTTGCCATTTTATCATGCAATTTTGTAGCTACGCAGGGGCCTCTCTGCTCACCACTCCAGTTTTGTTTTTATGATTACGAAGATTGTAAGAACTGTTTAAGCCAAAATTAATTAGAATGGGATGATTCAACAAGTTTTCCTCTTGCGAAATAAAACGCCGATAAGTTTTTTTGCAATATTAATTTTCTTTCCCGCCAAGTTGATTAAATTGATTGAGAAACGTCAATGAATCAATGAAATGAACATGTGGTTAATAACCTCAAGTTTAAAATGTTGAGCGAATTTTACCGTATCTTGTTCTCCCTCTTGGTACTCAAGGGAGCTATTCAGGAGCTGAAATTGTATGGGAATCACATTGTCAGCGAGGTCCAATGCGAAGATGCTTTTTCGGTCGGTTCGGTAACAAAATCGGAATGTATTTTAACGCTTTCCCCTACGCTTTATCATAGCATTGATTTTTATTTTTATTTTTGTAAAAATTCAGTCATTTGGCTCAAGTGAAGGATCCTCATCAGATTTTACAAGTGATCTAGATGACTTTTATGATTATCCGGTATTTATTTTTTAATATTTTTTCATTTTCATTTTTATTTATAAAAAAGCACGTGTTTTTTCATCATGTATCATTTCATAAAGGCATATGACGATGAAGATGAGCACATTGAGGAACTGGGGAGTGGGGGGCTTCCTCCTCCCCCGCCTAGGCCGCCTCCATCACCCCTTGATGAGAATCATCCCTTTTACCATGAAGATTTGGGATCAGAGGTTGCATGAAATATAAAATTCTTCCATATTTTTCGTTTTTTTATCAGGATTTAAAAAAATCTCAACCTTTTTCCTAACCAAATAATAGTATTTAGTATTTGCACAGCTTAAAAGCCTTTCGCAATAAGTAAATAACCAAAGGAACTGAATATTTTGTTGGTGAGTTTGGCTTTTATTTGGCGTGACGTATTTTTAACATGCAAATGCTTTCAGGGTGGAAAAGATAAGTATAACAAGGAAATCTCAACCTCAATTCCCTTTGTTCCTTCACCAAAAAGATTGCCTGGCTCTTCTCCCAGTCATCATCATCGCTCAGGTTCAACGTGGTATGAGGTATAAAATTTCGCGCGTTTTTTTCCTTTCCTGTTCCTTCCTTTCGGGCTTTCATCTTAGTTTTAATGATGATTAATTAGGAAAGTTGACATTTTTACTGGTGGATTTTATTAAGCTAAAACAATTTTTTTAGAAGAAAAAAACTCATAAATTTTTTACATAAAATTTTAGGACGGCTTTGACTCTGACGCTGGAAACGTGTGCCACTGCAATCACACAGAGATTCTCCTGAAACTCCCGGAAACGCTAAGAGGCTTACCTGGAGAAAAGGGGGAGATGGGTTCCAGTGGACCAGCTGGACCGCCAGGAATGCCGGGTCCGGAAGGAAGACAAGGGATTAGAGGAGAGAAAGGAGAGCGGGGTGACATTGGTATGACAAGAAAAACAAGATAAATTATGGAATTACAAGAGCTATAAACTTGTAAAAATCAGAATGGGATTTTTATTTATGTTTTAGGTGCAAAAGGACCAGAAGGAATTCAAGGGCCAAAAGGTGAAGCCGGTACAGTAGGGCCGGCCGGCTTACCCGGCCCGGCTGGACCTCCAGGTCGACCAGGCTCTCCCACTTTTATGAGCATGGACGTAAGGAAAATTTATAACTAAATAAACTCGCTTAAACTCTTCTTCCTTTAAAAACTGATAAAAAATAAATCTTTTAAATCTAACACATCTTTCATGCAGCCTGATTGGAGGCCACGTAACTTGCTAAAGGTTCATTAAACGCTCCATGTTAATTTCCCAAATTAACCCGAAAACTAGTACACAAGAATATTTACTGTTTTTATAGGAATCAATGGGAGGAAGTGGAAGTGGAGCAATGATGTCTCGACCTGGAATGCCAGGACCAAAAGGAGAGAGGGGAGAAACTGGTTTAATAGGTCCCAAAGGAGAAAGAGTGTGTTTAAAATGACAATTTATAGAATCTTTACTAGAATATCGGGGTTCTTCCATGGATTTACATAAGAGTTTTTGTGAAATTGATTACTTTTAGGGCTCAATGGGTGAGAAAGGAGAGCGTGGCCAAGTTGGAGGAAGAGGAGAGAAAGGAGAGCGAGGTCACTCTGGACCAAAGGGAGATTCAGGAGTGCCTGGAATGGATGGACTACCAGGTGCACCTGGTAAAGATGGACTAAAAGGAGATGTGGGACCAGCTGGACCACCAGGCTCACCTGGAATAGGGACTGGAGATGGAGGCTCTGTTTCACTAGATGAAATACTCAATAGTATTGAAACGGTTAAGGGGGAGAGAGGTGATATTGGGCCGCTTGGTTTGCAAGTAAGAAAAAGAAGATATTTTCAGGATTAAAAAGCTAGCATGAAATGAAACAACAAGGGCATTTTAATTTATAAATATTTATTGTGTAAAGGGGGAAAGGGGATTACCTGGTTTACCTGGGTTGAAAGGAGATACAGGAGAACCAGGACCGCCTGGACCAGCCTCAGCTGTGCAGATGGATGGAAGTTATGGTTCTATTAAGGTAGAGTTCTAGTTCAGAGGTCTAGTAGTCATTTAAATGCGTTCTATTTTGGTATTAAAAGGAAATTGTGTGTTGCAGGGAGATAAAGGAGATCGTGGAAGGAGAGGGAAAAGAGGAAAGCCTGGTTTACCGGGGCCGCCTGGCCCAGCTGGTGAACTGGGTATTCCTGGCTGGCCGGTATGAAAAAATAGAATTAAAAAATTCAATATTTTATGTATTTTTAGCTTTGAATATCACGTGCTTCTTCTTGTCTTTCGCTTTCTTTATGGAATATTTATTCAGGATGGCGATGGGGTTAGTTGAGACTTGATTCTTTCACATACTTTTAATTGGCATTGTAAATAATTTTTTGTTAAATCAATTTTAGGGTCGAGTTGGACCTCCTGGCTTAGCCATTCAAGGCCCCAAAGGAGAAAAGGGGGAGCCAGCAGTTCTTCCCGAAAACTTTTTTAATTATGAAGTTTCTGGAGTAAGAGGGCTGCCCGGTCCGCCCGGCCCACCTGGTCCTCCAGGTAAACCCCATAAACTTTTGTCAATTTTCAATAAACTTTTATACGGCAAACAATTTACGAATTGAATTGTTTAAAGGTCCTCCAGGCCCACCTCCAGCTGAAGCTAACGAGATAGAAGGGAGTAGAGCAATGTACGTCCCCGTTCCTGGCCCACCGGGTCCCAAAGGAGACCAAGGTTCACCTGGTCTACCTGGGTTATCTATTGTTGGTGAGCAAGGAGATATTGGTCCGATTGGCCCAATTGGACCACCTGGTATGAATTAAATTTATAATAATTTTTATATCCAAATATTAACACATAATCAAATTAATTTACAATGTTATTTTCTTCATTTACTCACGCTGCTTCTTCACATTCCGAAGGGAAACTTAGCTTTAAGAAAAAGCTCAAGGATTTGTTCCCACCGAGTATTTTTCTTCTTGAATTAAATGCTGAGTTAATTGTAATTTTAATTAAGATTGAATTTTCGTCTTTAACCCATGCACATTTTTGTTACAGGCCCACCAGGTCCTCAAAGCTCTTCCGAGGGCTCATTCTCAGCCCCATCCAAAGTTGTCCCGGGTGCAGTAACTTTTCTTTCCAGAGAGGCTATGCTTAAAACATCGGAATACAGTGCGATTGGAACTATGGCTTTTGTTAAAGATGAAGAAAGTCTTTTAGTCCGAGTTTCTGAAGGATGGAAACCTATTTTGGTAAATTAGCAAGAAAAATCGACCTAATTTAGATAGAATAAAAACTGAAAAATTAATTTTTTAACGAATATTTTTGGAAAGATGGGGAATTTGATAAGAGCACCTCCAACCACAGTTGAAACGGAAATGACATCCGAGCTACCCATTGCCCGGCTCCCTTTTGAAGCCTCCAGTCTGGTTAATCGAGTAGATGGGCCTAGCGTAAGTTACAAAATGAAAACTTATAACCCCAATTTTTTCAGAATCTTTCTAAATTCGAAATCTTTGATTAAAATTAATTTTCACTTTGAACTAATCCTCTATCTTCTAATAGCGAGGAATGAAACAAGTAAGAGGCTTGCAAATCTTTGATTCTTTCCATTTTTTGCTAGTTTTCGAAGGGGAAAAAGTTAATTTTAATATTTATTTTTAACTCCAGATTCGTCTAGCAGCTTTAAACGACCCATCAAATGGTGACATGCGTGGGGTCCGAGGCGCCGACTATTCCTGCTACCGCCAAGCTCGTAACTCCAATCTCCAAGGGACTTTCCGCGCTTTCCTCTCCTCCTGGGTCCAGAACCTCGACTCAATAGTCAAATACTCAGATCGGAATCTCCCAGTAGTCAACACAAAAGGAGAAATCCTCTTCAGCTCATGGATGGACATTTTCCACTCTGGTGGAAAATTTGTGACAAAACCCCCCCAAATTCATTCATTCAACGGGCGCAACATATTCAGTGACTTTCACTGGCCCCAAAAGAAGGTCTGGCATGGCGCAGATACAAGTGGAGCTCGAGCTTGGCAAAGTTATTGTGATGCTTGGCATACCGACTCCAATACCAATTTTGGGCTGGCCTCTGACCTCTTAAGGAATGAGTTGATGGGACAAGAAAAAGTGGGCTGTAATCAGAAGCTCATTGTGCTTTGTATTGAGATTGCTAGTCAGCATCATTACAGGAGGAGGAGGGATTTAAGGAAGGAATCTTCTGAAGAAGAAAGTAAATTGGCGCCAAAATCTTCTCACATTCCAGAACAGGATGAAAATGATGAAAATGAAAGTGATGAAATTATTCTTATCACATCAAAGTATTCCAGTAAATTGCACAATCTAACTTTTAACGAGTATACTCAATTTATCGATGATTATGATCAA
>JAANSM010003734.1:0-12378 GCA_036850725.1 Orchesella villosa | reverse complement strand
ATTTCTTTCATTATAAAACTGTAATGTATGGATTAAGTATATATACCATCCAACTCCAACATTTTATTAGTATAACTGAGTCGTCACCCACACCGCGCTGCATAATACTAATAACCGTGCTTTTGTATTCATGCCCTAAGTTTATGCACTCCGCACTCAAAGCTACTACCTTTGACTCTCTAAAATGAAACAATACAATACACAATGCTTTAATAACTTTAACTAACCAACTAACTCGTAGGTTCAGGTTCAGTATTCATTTCATGCAAACTACCCAAATCAATCATATCAAAGTTAAATCTAATCTCAAGTTTATCAACAGTTAATGCATAGAAGATCAATTTTTTCTATGCTATCATTGAGTATATCCGCTTTTGCTGATATCAATGCGTGGTTTGCTACAAACAGACTACCGTAATTGGATTCTAACTGCCAAATCCTTCTGACTAACACTAACTACAAGGCCACAAAGAAAAAAGATTACAGAATAGCGAAGGGTACAATGAATACTTTTGGGGCCTTAAGACAATTGAATAGATCTTTAACGCTATTGTATTAAATTCATTCAGTCCAAGTGTCAAGTTGGCATGACCTACACAAAACGTAAAAATACATTAAGAGAAAACGACACTCCAACTTCCACCCATCCGCACGTTTTTATGAACAACTCCAACCCATTATTTTTGCCATTAATAACGTTTTTACTAATGCCTACCTATGTTGTTTGTATGCACGTCTTATTTCCCAAACCGAAATTCATCCAAACGTTATTATGCATTCAAAAGGCAGTCTTTCGTACGTTCAACGTACTGTCATTAATACTATTATCAGGAAAAGACTGGCTTGGTCATGATGATGCCTACTATGCCTACTTGACTCAGCTCATGCTATGTTGGTGTTGGGTCTCATCCACGCAATCCTTACACAACTACAAACTGCAAGTGTTGTATGAATACCTGTTCGTTATCAATGTTATAAGGTATGGTTTATGTATCTGTATATTGTACGTCTGATACTACAAATGTAGAATACCGTTACCGTTACTCTCAATCGCCGGAGGCGAAAACGTGAAAATATTACTCGATTACATACAATCTACATACAACATATGGGACAATGAAATATACACCATATTTTCAGTTTCGTTGCTATTCCAAATATGCGAACACTGCAAATTATTATGAATCTCGTTCTTAGGAAAGGGATTATTNTTCCAAATATGCGAACACTGCAAATTATTATGAATCTCGTTCTTAGGAAAGGGATTATTTATTAACCAAACTCTGAACTTTTTGAAGTTTGATCAGAAGATATAACCAAGAACTAAAACTTTAGATAGAAATGTTGATGATATATTTTTTTATCTGGTTTTTAGGGGAAGTAAGTAGGCGTCTATCTTTAGCCGTTATCACCGCCGAATGTATATGAATACGTACGTAATAAATTAATTATTTCGAGAACTACATAAGGAGTCAATGTCTTGTCAATATCTAATAAAAAATTGAAAGAATATATTATTTAATGTAGTATATGCTAAACTTGCGTCATTCGACAATTTTCAACCCAGCATCAAATTATTGAAACAATTTTCTTGCATATGTTCATGTACTTTCCCATTCTTTCACTAAGCTAGATTCTGCACAAAATTGGCTGGTTTCATTGAACTTACAAAGAGCAATTAATGGAAGAAGATTCCATTAGTTGATACAAATGTGTGACTCAGCCAAACCATAATATAAAATTTACAATTTCATGCAAAATAATAATACCAAAAAGCAATTATTATATAAAAAATGAAAACGTCTCTAGTGTAAATGAAAGTTCTGAAAGCATATGATATTTTGTAAAGGCAAGTTAAGTGAAGTAACTCTATATATCATCCCAAGCTTTAAGCCAGGCGCAACTAATTTATAAAAAAGCGACGAATTCATGAAATCTAAGTACTTACCGAGAATCAGGTGAAGCTTGGCATCTGTTTGAAACGCGTAATGTAACGTGACCAGAAAAGGTGACTGGCGGACAGCTTCCAGAACTTGTCTTTCGGTCTTTGTATGCTCGGTAGTCTTTTTCTTCTGAATTATAGCTGCCTTTTTTAGCACCTTCATAGCATAAAGCTTTCTATGGTCATGGCCTCCAACTTTACGGACTAGAAATACTTTCCCATACGCTAGAATCAAAAATACATTTTTATTAAACATCATACGACTGATAAGTAATCACTGATATGCAATCCATATAACGTCATTAAACTTAAATCTATCATCTATTTGTTAATCAGTCACCACTTCGATTTGCCAGAAACAAAATTATGCAAATTACGGTCAGTGAGCCATAGCATGTTGCAAGACAGAGGCAAGAATATACAACATCTGCAAAAGATAACAAGGTTACGATGTCAATCAGAAGTTCTATGTCATGGTCTTTCATCAACAGTAAAGAGAACATGCCGTGTGTTACCTTCAAAATTAACGTACACTGCATAGACTTTATTAAAGCTAGAAGCTGTTCTTTGCCCATTTGTACTTATCTACTGCGGTTTCTGATGCAACGTCTGTCATGCGAATTCACACTTGTGAGTTAGCATATAATATACCTACTTTCACATGTTATATTTCATGCTACCATTTTGTAGAAAGAAGAATAAGTACACTATGAAATGAAATAAATGCATTTTGAAACATTGCCTATAGATTTTCTGTTTCTCAACATTTCTGCCGACTGCATAAGATGTAAGGAATCGATCAATATCCGACTAATGTCAATGTAAGCATTGTTATTTATTAAAAATATTGTCACAACAAAATTGTGATAACAAGATGCTTGCATTTATGCATTATGCATGTTACTCTCATTTTTTAAAAAACTGCATTTATAATTGTAAGTAAAACGTAAAAGTTTCATTTAATCCATACGCATCTCATAAACTCTATTATACCAGGGTACTATAGACATACATGATACTGAATCGCAGATTTTAATTCAGGATACTGAAACTCTAATTCGTAATTCAGTCACCAGTTCAAAAACTTTAACTGATGCATGCAGTTAATGCAGTATAAGGATACTAGCAATAAGAAGTGACTAGTACTCTTTCTATGCTCAGTGTTAAATTGTTTACGCTCTATTTCTTGCAACAAGAAGAGAATTTGAACGGTTTCAATCCGTATGCTACAACGGGAATTTTTAGTTACATTCATTTATAGAAACCTTTCTCTACAATGCAACATGCAATCCACAATTTTGTAAAAGTTGTCGCAATTTTTTAATACAATATGTGGATAATTCCAATACCACTATGTTAGAAATTAATTTTCCTATAACTTCAATAAAAACTATTACATTACATGATTACAATAATATAAAATCCGAAGACTCGCTCAAGGACTGCATATTATAGGAACTAGGAACCCGGGAATATACATGGCATTCTTTCATTAATTCCCGGCATATGCTCCGTGTTGAATTACAGAACTTTTGACTGTACCGACTTTATGCTAACAAATTCTTTATAGCTCAGAAAATTAAATCCATCTCTACCTGTCCACAATTATTATTATTATTATTAAGATTTATTCAGCAGACCTTTATATTACAGAGTAACAGATCCAAACTTAACCTAATACTTAAAAATTACTTAACTTATTTTCTTAGTTTTGAAAAATATTAGAGTCTAAGCCTCTACAACTACGTACAAACTTACTACGTACAAATTAATGTACGCGTAAGAGAGTGTTGCTAGAAAAGATTTATTTGCTTGAAATCAGCAAAAGCGTAACCGTACACTGCACAGCCTAGCACCAGAGAAATGGAAGATTTTATGTTGCTCATTTCATTAATTCCCGGCATATGCTCCGTGTTGAATTACAGAACTTTTGACTGTACCGACTTTATGCTAACAAATTCTTTATAGCTCAGAAAATTAAATCCATCTCTACCTGTCCACAATTAATGTGCGCGTAAGAGAGTGTTGCTAGAAAAGATTTATTTGCTTGAAATCAGCAAAAGCGTAACCGTACACTGCACAGCCTAGCACCAGAGAAATGGAAGATTTTATGTTGCTCAATTTCTTCTTTTTGCTCATCTTGTCAGTCAGTAGTCACGAAAGAGAAAAATCTTGCACATCATTCAAATGGAAAAAAAACGTCCAATCCAAGCCATAGCAAAAGAGGAGAAATCAGGTCAGGATATTAAGAAGGGATGACGGAACGTTGTACGTTAGTAATGCATTCTTCTATTCAACTTCTTAGTAAAGTAACCACATACTTCACTGTATATTATATGGACATGTATATTACATTCTGTTCCTTCTCACCAGCTGTATTCATTCACCTGATAGACTTCACACACACCAACAATAGGTATACACATACAATGTTTATTAAATGTTCTATGTAGTCCATGAAGCATGATGTAAAAATTCCTTCCCACCCATGCAAACACACCACAACACATTTCAATGATGCATTAGTGTATGCCAAAAAGGTTTATGTATATTATAATCTGCACACGTTTATTTACTGCGAATCCCAAATACGCATCCTCAAGGCTTGAATTGAAACGAATGAATTACGAAGGATTTCATCATTCTATCATATATAAACTGTAAACATGATAATACAGTATACAGACAGACATAACCCATTCATTGCATGTACCAATTGTGGTGTGGAGTAAAGGGCATCTCTTTATTTAGAGGTACGCATAGATTCTGTTATATCAGTTATATTTATATTTATATTAGATGTCATGGCTGGAAGTAATTTTTTAAAAACAAAACCATAGCAGAAGGATTGGAAACAAAAGTAGCGAAAGTTGGAAAACGATAAAAGCAAAAGTATACGGCCAAAAATGCTATTATAAAATATAACTTAACTTCATTCATGCTAAGGTTAGAAGTTCATTCCATCCACCAATTTTCATTTATGCTGAAAATCAGTCCGAATTTACAAAGGTTTTCAGTAAAATGAAATGCATAAAATAATTATTACTATTATTAATAATTACAAAGCTGCAAGAGTAGTGTAAATAATCATTTTCCGACAAATATTTGCGTTGGTATGTATGTTGCAAGTTGTGGTGAAAACCTGTAGGTACGTAGTCTCTGAATGTGTAAGCGGGCGTATTTGGTTATAAAACGAGACACTCCAGTAGTTCTAAATCCAAACGATTTGATAGCTCATAGCAAGCAGTTCGAAGCTTAAAACAACTTTCTAGGAAGCGGATATTTGTTTGTGTTCTATTTTTAGCTTAAAAGTTTTAACCAAGATTTCTGTATGTATCTATCTAGTGGTCTGTAATATAGAAGCTCAGACGTTGTTTCACAAACAAATGAAACGACCACCAAACCAAGGACACTAACCAGTGTAAATTAAATGTATATGCAATATGCATTGAGTTAAAAAACGAAGCCATGAACTTTAGTTTCTTGTGGTTCGATCCGTAAAAACTTGTTTTAATGCAGTGTCCCGAGTACCGGGTATTAAGGTAGCTTGCAAACAAATTCCATCGTCCTGTCATAAACTAAGAAATAAGTATTTCATTTGCCTCTGAGATATTCCACTAACAATGTATCCAAAGATTGGAAGTCTATTGGCTATTACATGACTAACATTCAACATTAAATGTTATTATGATTAACGGAATGCAGCACGAGATGTCGTCCTTTAAACTTTGATGTGCTTCACTTTTAGTATACATCCGTATGGCGTTGTGTAAATGGATTGAAGTAAAGGTAGAGCTGCACACTTGATAAAGCAGATTCTTTAAAGGACATATGAGTAGATTCTAAAGTAACTAAACATACTTTTTGAATTCGCTTTATATACACCACACTTGTACATCGCATACATACAGATGTTTTGTGTTACCTTGACTTGAGCTCGTAGTTCTATCTTACTTTTGGTTTTAAATGCAAACAGTGATAGGGCAACTTAGGCAGACAAGACAAAACAATGAAAGCCAGTCTCTGCAAATACACAGTGTATACTGTGCTGTGCTTCCTACAAAATCTAACGGTACTCACACTCATTTACAAAATGCCTACTGTCTACTTTTATTCCACTAACAGAATGCAGAATGATGCAGTTGTCTAAAACAGTTTGACTTGAAAGAATACTTTGTTGCAAACGTTGCGTTGTGGTAATAATAATGGATGTTGGAACGGAACAGATACATACGTACATATATGTTTCTGTAGGTAAAACTTTTATTAATATACATCAGGGTCACTACAGCATGAATGATTTCTATAAGATTTTCACATTATGTTAGAAATACCTGCAAATAAAAGAATGTTACGGTTACTTACTACCACCTGCTTAATAGTAATACTCCTTCTCTTACTACTGCCTAGTTTTGCAGTAAGGACGGTTTTAAAATCAAAACTTTCCCAGTGCATGCAATTGCGAAATATTTTTTTCAGAATACAAACAAACCTATGTGTATCGGACTATACACTACATTAATAATAGCAAACAATGACGCCTTCATGTACAAAACTAATGATTATAACCAAGGTGCAGGATAGGTACAGCATAGCACCAGCATTTACAACAATTTCTTGAAGTGCGTTTTCCTTTTTATGAGTAAGTACCTGTAATAATATAACTTGCGTGAGCTCTTTAATAATGAAGGAGAGGGGAAGGGGGAGAGCATATTATTTGAAGAAGGGGGTTTCTAATTTCATGGTGATACTGCAGAACACACCAATCCCCCACCACCCTGATCTCAATAAGTACTGTGCATAAGGTAATTCGCAAAACAAGCATATGAGCATATAAGAGGACTTTTTCCTTAATTCCTGTAACATGCCATTTCGTATATGCTTGAGGAATTTTTCAAACTGAAGTGTTTTTAGATGATAAAAAGCTCGATAATAGTTCAAAATACAAATGTATTTAACTTTCTAGAAAAGCACATTGTTCGTAATATAGAATATTTGCTTCTGGTAACACAACCACGTATTGGAAAAAAATTGGCAGTTTTCAAGCGTGTGCCAACGTAATATTTTAATACTGAATTAGCTCAACTATGGAGTAATACAATAAACATTGTATCAAGAATGACTTTATGTAAATTAACTTTCTACTACATTGTTTGAATGTTGAATCAGAGCAGACAAATCATAAATCTAAGGTACTCAAAAATGTATGTTTTATACTACACACATTTAAGAAGTTTTGGCTTTAGACTTTAGATCTTTCTGTCTTGTACTTTGACGTCTCCGCTTGCTTTGATTCTGGTATTTTAACAATGAAAGGAGTCACACATATGCATGTTTTCAAATTATTACTGCCACAATAATGCGATACTGTATTGTGCAAAAAAACTGCTACTTTTTACCGAAGGTATTTTTCGGAATCATCGAAGCATAGCGTAACAAAGAAAACGGTACACATCATTTGGAGCTATTCCATCATGTATCCCATGATGATCTTAGGTTTTTCTTTGGAGGCTGCAGTTATAAAACGGACAAAGCTATTAGTAGAAAATAAAACTTAGGTATTTTTTGCATTACAACTGTTACCTTAAGTTCTTTGGTTGGTAACTTAGATAATGGTTAGTTCTGAAATATAAAATCTACTCTAATTTCTCATATTTTTCACTTTAGCAGATTCGTGCAAGCCACCAATATGTTTGTGTTTTTATACATTACTATTGTTTTTGTTTCTAACTTCAAGTTTATCTATCTGAAGAGGGCGTAATGTTGGCTTAACGTCAATCTACAATAATGCATAAAATCACGTCGAACTTAAACTAATGACATTTCAAGAGGGAAAACATCGACTTATTTCCTTGTTTGTGCTTTTTTCAATCTTTTGTATCCGTCTTATCTTTTCACTTCAGCACTAACATTACTGACATCAAGATCTTCCGCAGGAAGTAGCATAAAATTACATCGACATTGCCACAAAACAAGTAAACAAAAGTCTTTGTGTAGTTAGTGTGTAGTATCATCAACCATTTTGAAGGACCACCAGCAGAACCTAGCTTATAATCATATTCATATGAATTTTCTTGGATATTTGGTTAACATAAACACGCCTTTTCTTTCGAGTATCTCTGCCAAAATGTTGAGCTGACATGTACGTTTTAAATACGGAAGGTTTATCTGCTACTAACATCTCCACAATTACATTAAATATTCCACCCTGAACTTATTCCCAAGTTGAAGGTAGAATAAGGAAAAGTTAGCTAACTGACTTCATTACTAACACTTATCATTATCATTTACTACATGAGCTTGAATCTTGAGCTATCACTACAAATAAACTATAATACTACGAAATACTACGGATTATTGAAATTTGAAATGAAACCAGCATACGAGAAATTGGATTTCGAACTTATTAGAAAAGAAACGCGATCAGTTTCCAAAACTTCAAAATGATCATCATTCATTCAGGCTTTTACAAAACGAAATACAACAAAAAATCATCTCATGATGAATTTTCAAAGTTGCTTTGTCATTAACGCCCATGTTGAACTGCCTCAACCAAGTACTATTGGGCAAGGCAAGAGCAGTCTTCATTGTCAAACGCATGGGATGGGAAAAACTTTGAGTCTATGTGCTTATAACCAGGCGTGCCAACTAAGCTATCTTCAATCTTTCTTCATCGTCTCTTTCTCATATTGCAACCCACGTTAGATAGATACATAAAGAGTACATAGTACTTATACAGTTTATTTACACGAAAATGTATTCACTGACTTCATTCGTATATATGTACTTATGGGTAAAATACGCTTAATGTGATTGTATTGCTGACTACTGCTGCGACCTATATTACAAATCCTGTTATTCAAAGCAAAAGTAGAATATCGAGCTTCTAGCAAGTGTTTTCATGCATCTGTCTGTATATTTACCACTATCTACAAAAAATAAAACTTTTAATAAAAAAAGAGCTTGTGCATAATCCATGTAGCTAGCTTAAGAAATGCAAGAAAAACTCTCTGAATGATCCATACAGTCCTCCATTTTGCATTCTTTGCAACATTCGTTTTCATTTACACAGCAAAATCCTAATCGTCCATTTTTCACAAAGGGGTCTCAATGCTACGCTGGTGCTTGTAGTCACGAACAAGTTCGACATGGCTTTTGTGAAGGGAAAGTCTCACACACACCATAACCATATCATATGAAACGGTAGTGAGCCGACAGTATACAAAAAGTACCTTGCTATGAAACTCATTCTTATTATAAGTTATAACAATGCTAGAGCTTGTAAAGATTTCGTAGTTTGTGAGCGATTATGAACTGGCACATGAATGCTTGTACACTTTTTTGTTCTTGGGAATTCCACCAAGAAGGAATATGCAGTGTGCATACATACCTACTACACTACCCCCACCAGTGTATATCAGTTCAGCCAATAAGTCTTTTCACTATAAGAGCAATTTTGTGGGGGTACAGTTACAGCTGGCAGACACTTCCTTGTTCATTTCTTTAATAAATGCTAAATTTAAGCTAAACTATCAAAATGTTTCCGGTAGTAGAATCAGTCTCCCTTTATTTCAAAAACACTCTCACAAGCCAAAAAAAAATTGATAGCATTAACTTCAGCGCATACGAAATTTTTCGCTTGCAAAACAGTTTGACTTAATGAATTTCAGCTGCTACGAAATTGCTGTGGTCTGCTTCATTAAAATGTAAAATAAACTACGAGTTGGAGATCCAAAATTGTAAACAATCTAAATCAATTAATATTCTAGAAACAAACAAAATACGACAAATATCATAATTTTATCAGTTGCTGCATATACTGCTCAGGCATATTATGTATTAATGTAGAAATGCAGACCGTGATGTATTGTTAAAAATATTTTGTATCACTCTGGCATGTACAGGAAATGGAGAAGCTTGAATAAACACCAGACAATGCCTAATTTTAAATCTAAACGGCATTTATTTATTTTTTCAAGAAACAATTAATACCGTTAAGAGATGCAAAAATGGCTTGGTCATGGATCTGTCGTTGAACTTAAACAGAACAAATTGACAAATCCAGAAACAATGCAAGTTGAGAGGACATTCATAAATGTTAGGCAACCCCTTTACCACTTTGTTGGTACATTTACATCTAAGATACTTTATGCACAACGTAAACATTATTCACTATGCATTTGGATTTCATTTTGATCTTATTAATACAACAACTACAATAAAGAGCCAGGAGCCCCTTCTCACAAAAACAAAACAACTCACATACTCAGAAGATCAAACATATATATGTTATACCTTTATGCAGTTCCAAATATTTTGGAAGGTCATTTCCTCCACGTGTGCTCTTTAATTGAGGTAGTAATACCCTCCTAGACAGTGTAGTAGTAATAGTAGGAATTCTTAGCTATATTCATTCAGATCAAATGAAAAAACGTCGCATGATCATTGTTTGTATAAAAACATGTATAAATATATCCTCGAACTTCAGCCTCTGTCGTAAAATGCATTGCATAAAACCTATTCCTTTTTTGCATCTTGCTTCATATGCCAAATTATATTTTATAATATGGTGCATATAGTAAGTTTTATCGTAGTATGGACCAGCTGATGATGACTGATTGCGTTCATATGAACAGTCGTACAAATACAAACCGATAAACATTCATAAGTAAGCATTAACTAGTTTCCCATACATACAGTTGATGCATTTGAAATTCTTACTAATATGCAGCCTAAGCTTTCACTAAGCAGAAATATATTTTTAATTTATACTGAGTTGTCGAGCCAGTTTAAAAATACGATTGTGTGTCTACTCGTACAAAGCAATTATCGTAAGTTCTTCTTTGGGTTATGAATTGACTTGGCACAATACATTCATTATTACTATCTATGTATTTTAAGACTACCTTGAAGAAAACCATGTGACAATCTTATCTAACACAATTCTATACATCAGCTTTTCTGTTTTCCTCCAGTCAGTCATCCTATCACCTATATCAGAAAATCCTATTTTCTAAGCATTTCCTGCTTTGAGAAGAATCAATGATCATTCTTAGACCTCTCATTCATAATAATGTTTTTCAATTATTATACCTTATAGATTATGCACAACAAGAATGGTAAATTAATACATGCATAGGTATGCATGCATCCATGCATCGTTGTTTAACCGTGGGTGGTAAGTATTAAAAATGGCGTATGTTGCTAGCGATCCCATTCTTCCATTGCTTAACTCCTCACTGTGCATTTAAAAGAATCTTTAAAGCTGAAAACATTCATTGACTATTTGCATTGGTTTGTACATATACATTCGTACATTTACTTTTCATATATATGTCGATGTACCTGCCCAATACATGTGGTTATAGTGATGCTAATCATCTCCATCCTCATCAGCAAACTACGATGGCCTTGAAACTTTTCAGCATAGTTAAAGGCAAGTGAATCAAACAGTTGTGTGAATATTATATAAATCCTCCCTGTGAAATTACCAACAAGCTGAATACTGTTTGAGCGTTGGTGCTACCGAAGTCAAACATCATCTGATATATGAAGTAGCTGAGGTCTATATTTTCTTCACTATATTCAACTTTTACTTCAAACTTCTAAAAAAATAATTTATTCATTATGTGTGTGCTATTTATGTATGTAAGAAATGCTGACCTTAAGAAGGAAAAGCACACTATAACACCAACTCTCTTTCATAATACAATGCATAAGTTTTATATTACAAATTTCACTTCCTCATTCTACGCTTTCCGATTGTCTTTCAGTCTTTCCTTATTGAGCTTTTGAGTTAATCATATCCCCAAATCCATGAAGGTTCTGGTACACAAAGAAAAACTCCTAAAACCTATTATACCACAACACATATGAATCTATTCAATAATGCTGATGTCTCAAGGTTCTGTAATAGCTTAATATTTAATTGGATTTGGATTCGCCACTATCTACTACAGTATTAACAGTGACCTAGTCTTCTACCCGCATTTGCAACCTTCAATATTTACGATGTAGGACAGACTGAATAGATCCTAAAGTTGTAAACTATAGACAAAGACTATAAAAAACAGAGGAGTACGCTATTTAAATCAATTTTGGCATAACTTCATAAAAACTTTGCAATTCTAAACTTCTTTTCTTAGCAAGTAAAACTTAATTTTTCTGACGTTAGTCGTTATTGCACATTGTTGAAACAACCGTACACTTCTAAAATATCAAAACAGCATTGTAATGTAATGCTTTAAAAATGGTATATTGATTGTATTTCGTTAGACCTATGTATCATTAACAGTCATCAGTTTTATTGCAACACATCGATGCAATGCTGTCTAAATTGGCAACCATTATATTCTATCATATATTAAGTTATGTTATGTAAATGATAAACTAGTACCATGTCTAACAGTGCATGGCAAAAAATCAATGTCATCAAG
>JAANSM010003733.1:0-12378 GCA_036850725.1 Orchesella villosa | reverse complement strand
GTGCTCTCCCTATATACACGCATGAATGGATGACATAATCGTTATGAATGATAAAAGCCCGACGATCAAGATTCCGTTTCCACCTAGAGCCTTTTAAACAAGCACACATTATATATCATCATAATATCACAAATTTATATATGAAAACAACACGGTTGGATATAGGATATGGGATTGCTTTCTTGTTTTGTAGCACGGTTTTGAAGTGAAGAATGTGTGCATAAGTGTGAGTCCACTTCACATGTAGACAAAGTAATTTAGCAAAGCTCCCAGTAAAAACACAAGGGACTACCATTTTTCGCATTCCAATTCCAACAGACATAAATTATGCTCTCCTCTCTCTCTTTTTGCTGCTCATTCACCTGGTTTGGTAGTATCTTTGCCAGAGTATATAATGATTTGATGATGATGATGATGATATTGTGCATGAATGGAAGGAAAATGATGACGAGCTTGATGTTGAATGTTGATATGATGATTAAATGTTTGATGTTATAAAAGTTGTAGGCATTTCTGAAAACATGAGATAGAGATCGGGATCATGAATTCATCATACTCAAGTGCTAGGTTAGGTCCAATGTTGGGTTTTTAATGCTTGTAATATGATCATTCAAAGTGGAAAAATAATGTTTCTTTCTGTATCTCAATGTTCAACAATGAACCTCTAAAACTTCTAAGTTTAGTTATAGTGCAGCGAGAGTAGAGTGGTGAAATAAGTAAAAAAAAACAAATTGTATCAGAAAATGAGATTGGATTGGATTGGATTGGGACGCATGTTTGCTACACATGTTTCAAAATGCAACAGATGATGATGATGATAGCCGACCGCTTGCTTATAGTACATTACAGAATCGATGATCATAGTGATGATGATGATCATCGTACCTGTCATCATATCATGCCATTTCTCTTGTGTTCGCACGAACTAATAATTTTTTTATTCTATAGTGCGGAGATCCTCTTTGAATAGGAGAACGTATAAACGAGTGAATCAAAGAGTTTGGAGGAACTAAGGGTGAAGTGAAGTGAGATTGGAATTGGAAGGTGAATGGAAAATTGTGTAGCATAGCGCAACACGCATCCAATTGCATTTTTACCAGCGGCTTGATCATACCGTCAAATCCATACAGGGAGCCAACTACTAATATTCAATTTTGCAAATCACCAACCCATTATTCATCACATTCTCATGATCATTTATATTTTCCATTGTATTCTACATTGTACTGTACAATTTGATATTATGCATGATCATGAAAATTGTTTTGAGATGATGATGACGATGATGATGTCCTCATCACATAAATATCACACTGCTATATGGTTGCTCATTCATATGTGCTTTAATAATATATCATATCACCTTATATAATATTTATGTACATCATCACATATGAATGGAGATGAATATATAAGGCTATAAATAAATTGGCAAAAAAACCTTGCACGACTTCACCTGCCCTGCGAGAGAAATGAACCAAAATCATGACCAAAAACACGGCAAACCTTGTTCTGCTTCGATTCTTATATTACCATTGCTTTTGGGAAAAACTCAATCGGGCAACGCCAAAGACTCCAAATAAAGGCAAAATGCAACTATTCATATGGCCAGAAGGAACGAGTAACGGTAACGCACGAAAATAAAACAACAAAGTAAATAACCAAGTTGGGGGGAAATGATGACATGATGATGATGCTTTTATATATTCGCAACTCGACTCTTCTATATTTAATGCGTATATCTGATAGAATTGGTAAGTACACGATGCACAGTTAAAAAACAATCATACACCTTAATAGACTCATATTAAACTATATTTGAGCATTGGATCTGGGCTAACATGTTCACAAATATATGCAATAAAATATCAATCTTTTTTCTATTCCGATCTGTCATTTTCTGTCCTGCCTACAACCTACAACCACTCTTATTTACAATTTATATACATTTTTCATCATTTCTGTTGTTGCTCTCACTATATTCACGAGTAACGAGTGCGCTTACTTGTAGAGAACATAAGTCCAAAAATAATGACACGATGTGATATTTTTAAGGAGCATCTTGTTTAGGGTTGAAATTGGCGTGGTTCAAGGAAAAGGCGAAGGTGTACAAAGAGAGAGAGAAAGGGACGCCTAATATTATAGATGACAGAACTCCCTTTGACTCCTGTGCTTTACCGTTATGTCAGACGAGAGCAATATAAAATAATTTATAATTTAGCAAAAATTCACCTTTTTAAAAAGACAGGCAAAGGGATCAAGCAGAGTCGAGTAAATAAAGGTGACTAGTAGTAGACAAATAGTGAAAAAAACGAACCACATATAATATTCTCCTATTTTGCCAATGGTGGTCTAACGTCGAGACTTTGTCCACAGCTTTGCTTGTTCTTGGGCTTGGTGTGATCATGATGATTTTACAATATGTGAATAATGTTGATATACTATATACAAGTAAAATACAGGTTCACACAGGTGAACAGGTGAGCTACAAAACGTGTTTCATATAAATATGATGATATTATATTGAGCTGTGTTGAGGTAAGCCTACGTAAGTAAAATACAAGCAAAAGCTCGTTGTGTCTTTGTACATCATGCTTAATATCTCATGCTTCTTAAGTTTACCTTACTGCTCTGCTCACTCACATCACATTATATCATCATATCATGAAAACTTCAGTCACTCACACACACACAGAAAACTCAGTCAACGCTCTGCGAGTTCACATCTCTTATTCTCCACTCCATGTATATTCCATACTGACTCTACATATGTCTCCCTTTTCAACTTGTCTATGTCTACCAACAACTACTCCATAAAAGAAGCTTCTCTTTTTCTGTAATACACACACATCATCATCATAACATGAAAGCAAACTCGTACACTTTCATATATGAACTCTCGTTGGGCCCGCTAAGAGATCCAGTAATCCTATGGCTTCCGGACGGAAAGTAGTGAACATTTAGATCGCTATAGTGTGTTGCTGAGAGGAGCACGTCAAAAAACAGTCAGTGAGTGGAAGAGTTTCACTAATTTTCTCCCTTTTTTCCTGTCCTATAAATGTATCACATACTTTTTTTTGGTAACTTTTAGTTTCATACAAAATATTTCACCAACAGACTTTTATATACGTTTTGAAAAATAGAGAAAGAGGAAATAATTTTTGGTGATTACCTTTCCTCTCATATACTCTCATCCTTCACACAGTTGTCGTCATCAGCAGCATCATGAAGAATTTTCCATGAAAAAACATATTCCCTCGTTGAAATGAAATTTGATTCACCAGCAAGAAAAACAGAAGCTTATAAGCTTGTACAAAACAAATGTTGGATTTTATCATGAGCATCAAATCATCATGATTCAACTTGGATTTTGAACAGTATAAAATAAAATGTGATGTGATGATGTGCTACAACAGTGTATGCTTCTGCTCCTAACTCTCATGTGCTACCTTTTGCTCTCTTTTTCACACAAAGCATAAACCACACCGCAAATACATAAATATAAGTGAAATTACATATGCGTAAATGCAATGTATGTTTGTGTGTGTACTTATTTATTAACACAATCACCATATAAGCCACCACTAACCACCAACATCATTATCATCATCATCATGAACTAAAAACTCCAACAGGTAAAGAGAATATTAGTGAATCACTCAGAGTCAATCAGTATAAGTATATATATACATATATATATATAGTGCTCGTGCTAAGTATGTGCTTCATATTTTATACATAAAAAGAGTTAGCAGGTAGCAGAAACCATGTCATAACATATTATCTTTATGGATATCATCGCACATTAAGTATATTTGCATAATAATTTTTACCCCTTTTTTCATACCTGAAGGATAAAATAAGTGTATAAAAATATATATAATATACAATAGTGTTTATCACTCAGAGTCTATGTGAGTGTGTGAGTGAGTTCTTCTGTCTGTGTCAGTCGGTCTGTATCAATTGAGTTTGTTACAGTCACAGAACAACAGAAAAACTTTTTATATATGCAATTTCATGCTCTTATATCCTGTGAGACTAATGACGTGAAGGAGTTTGTAATAATATACAAAAAAATATAATGCTGGCAGAGAGCTAGAAAAGGTAATGTGATGTATCATTATCTTTTTGCATAATATCAAATAAACTGTTTGGATTGAAGAGCAGAGAGGCAGAGGTAAAAAAAAGGAAGGTAAGAGTTGTTCTTGTATTAAAGAGTCAGTGTCAAGAAAGGAAGAAACAAACAATGCATCAAAAGCAGAGATAGCTCTCCTATATACACTTTGCGTACTTGATTGGGAGTGGTATATGGAATATAGAGTTCATGTAAAGTGAAATTAGTTTTTCTGAGTGACACGTGCAGTATTATTATCAAAGTGAAGAAGAAGAAAAAAAATATATGATGCAATTATGGAAGCAAGTAATAATACGTAAAAAGGTATTTATTATAGAGGAGAAGGAGAGGACAGGAGAGAAGCTTCAAAGACAAGGAGACACACACGCTTACAAAGTGTGTTTTAATGACGTTTTAACGTGAAGTTTATATATATATGATTTACGTACATTATGGAAAAATTAAGAGTGTTTTATGTTTGTGTCAGGAGAACTGAGAATGAGAATCTAAAGGATTTTTTAACGATCCGGGTTTTAAACCAAAAAGTGAAATGAATTATATGGGTATATTGTGCTTGTTCTTCATGAAAATATAAATTTGCAAAAAAGGGAAACGGAGGTGACGTCTTCGACTTCAACGGAGTGGCTTCTCTCTCACATTATAAATTGTAGGGGACGACGGGTGCATTCAACAAAAACAAATCATGCCAAAGCTACGAAGTCAAGGAAAGAAACATCCGGTAAATCTTGGAAATAATGATGATACAATCCAGGTAGGTACATTTCTTTATACTGTAATTATATATGATTTAAGATGAGTCTGTAATATTGAAGTTTAGTTAAGCATGAGTTTATAGTTTATATTAGGGCTCGGATAATATACAATGTGAAGCATTATTCTATTAAGTGAGTCAGCCATAAACAAAATGTTTAAGTTGAGATAATTATGGAAACTAAACAGATCTCTTTCTACTCATCTCGAGCCTATTACAAAGTTTATTTTCATTACGGTGGGGTTAAGCTGATAGTCGGTTAGTGATATTGTTTATTCGCAACTCTCTCTCTCTCTCTCTTTCACACAGAATCTCCAAAAGAACCAGCAACACTTTCCAGTGGAGAGTATTACTACATCAACAACCACCGCCACCACGACCACGACTACTCCAACACCACCACCAAAGCTAAAGAGCATTCTCTCACATAGTGATGAAGTTGTTAAGCGAAGTAATGAGGTTGGGAAAACTGAAATACTCGAGAGAGGCGAGGATATAGATGGTGGCGATGAATCGAGAGGTCTAAAGACTCCGAAGATGATGAAGAAGAAAATTCTTAAAGGAAATAGCCAACATAAACAAACGAAAAGTCAGAACAAGCAACAGATAGACAGTGGTGGAACTGGTGTAAGTGCAAACGAGTCAGTAGACAAGTTGACGGCTCCGCCAACATCATCAGCGTCAGTAGCAGCATCATCATCATCAGAAGAAGAAGAAAATGAAGAAGAAGACTCATTGCTTAAGGAGCAGAAGATCAAGGACAGCTCTTCTGGCCATCATCATGTAATAAAGTCGACGGTCGGGAGTGGAAATAATGAGCTAAGTACATTTGAAATAGAGGAAGCTAATGGTTCTAGTCAACTTAGTCGACCTAATGCAACCTCAGCAAGAGTTAGGAGGCTGAGATGGTGGATAAGTAGTAGTAATACGGGTGGTGATGCTGAAAATACAGATCCTGCTATGGAGTCTACTCGGCCAAATAATCGGAAAAGGAAGCGGCTGAGGTGGAAGTGGATGGTGAGTCTTTAAAAATATTATAAGAAATTTAGACGAATGTGTATCATCAGCATCACTCATTCTAGTCATTCTCCAAGTTTTTTTTTGAAGCACATTATATCCTCATCATGGATGCATGAAGGAATTCTTTTTTTACTAGTGCAATTTATAAGCTGAATTTTCATGGGAGTAAGTAGTTACATTTTTATGAAGTGGCTGAGACTTATGTCAAACATTTTACGACCAAGTTGAAATTGAAAACTCTCAAATTTGAAATTTTTATGCGAAATAGAAGGCACAACGTGGAATATTTTAAGTGGCTCCGAACGGCTCAGAACATTATGTTGAATAAGAATTGGTGCAATGGGCTTTGAACATTATTGACTTAATCTTGAAAGTTCCAAAGTTTACCAACCTTTCCATAAATAAAACTCCAACAAAATAACCTTTAGCTTTCACAAAAAAAGAGCAAACTATTCTGTGCCAACATAAAACTTGAGAGAGCAGAGAGTTTCAATCACGCAACACGTAAGTTGCAAGGTAATAATCACAAATTGCTTTCTCCAGCCACATCATTTCTTTGGTGAAAAGTTGAGGAAAGTACTGATGTACCAGATACTTACAACAGTAGTTGTCAAACGTTTTTGTAGTTCTTCAATACGATGTTTTTATTTCCATAAAAAATTTCAGCTCATAAAAATTTAAGTCTCTAAAAGTAGGCACTAAACTCTAGAGGTTATTTTTCGTATGAAAGCTTGTGTACTTTTAAAGTATTTTGTTATCATCATTATCATTTCTGAGAATCCCTTCCTATCGTAAAGCCGGAAGAATCAATATACATAATTTAAAGGATATTATCATTCCATGTTTTATTGAAACTTGAAACCCACTATTTTCTCTTCTTCCTTGTTCATCTTTCGAGAAAAAAACATCCTCTTTTTCTTTCTCATGCTTGCCTCAAAACTCGAGAGGCTTTCACAGAGATTTCGTAACAAACTCTGCAGAACTATATAGGAGAAAGGTTGTATACATCAATATTAAATATATCTTTTGAAAAATTGAATTTGAAGAGATGAGAGTTACAAAACCCAGGTATGGAATATATTTACTTGATCACAACTTGGAATATAATGTTAAATATTAAATCAAAAATAGAGCAGAAAAACGGGTTGATAGCATTAACGAGTAGAAGAGATGATGATAAAGTTCCTTTCACTGCTGCCACACAAAGGGAAAACTGTTCAGTACAAATTGTACTCTAGAGAGAATCCCTCAAAAATCCCTGCCAGCCTTTCATCTATTCTTACTAAATATCAGATTTCAAACCGGTGTATACAAAACTCGAGAAGTATCTATAATATATGTACAAGTGGCTCGCATAAATAACAAGTTTTCCTCCTGGAAAAGCTTCTTGTTTTGCAGGTTGATGAAAACGAAAATTTGTACGTAGGTTTTAAGGCTGCAAAAAATTTTAACTAGATGAAATGGGAACTGAGCTAATCCAATTTGGAACATAATACGAGAAACCCCCAATTTCAATGCAAATAATACGCTGATGAATTCTCTCATAACAAAGTATCAGATAAAGCATGATGCTAAGTATATGCTACATATAGTAAGCTCTTACTAAAACATTATTTTGATAAAGCAGGGCGGAGCTATTCACGGAAAACAATCTCTAATCAGCGAGCCTCATCATCCTCATCGGCAGCAGTCAGAAGATGTTACGGTGACGCTGACATCGGGTGCCACAGTAGAGTCCTCAATAACGTCATGTAATGCCGCAGGATTATCCTCCTCGTCCTTATCCCCATCAGCAAAGGATGACCCTTTGTACACACGCTACCTGATTAAAACCCTGTCATCCAACTTGAACCAGATTATTTACTTGCTAATCCCTAGTCTCCTTACACAATATATAATACGTTTAATATACTCAGCCAAAGCTAGTCAAAGTAGTAGTAGTAGTGGTGGTGGGAGCAGCAGCAGTGATAGTGGTAGTGAGCCTCATTATCAACATTATCAGCAGAATCCTCCACCTGAAGAGGAGGACACAAGTCTTCGTATGATCAACCATGTGTTCGCTGTTGTTACTTTCATCTATTTTATTCTACTCTTGGTGAGTGTGAGAGTATCCTTCTCTTTGTACCTTACTCAATTTTTGTTTTAGGCTAAAATATGGCTAAAACACTGGAAAAATTCCTAGTACGAAGCAATATGAATCTAACTAACTCACTTCGTATCCATTTCTTACCCCTCGGTGAACATGGTATCAAATATCATGATAACTTTTTACTATGCATTTATTCATGCATATGTTTATGCATGCCGTCACACCAGAAGGCAGTAATATGTATGTGGGTTGGAATGTAAAAACAATAAGGGAGGTACTGAGTTGTAAGTAAAAGCTTTTTTATGCAGAATTCCACAAAACATGTTTTCTCTATTTTGGTACAGCTTCTATCCCGGAGGGGAAAGCATCTCTTGTGCTCCCCAAACGCGAGGGATGTATTCAACAGTTTGGAGAATCGAATGACTCTCGTCACTTACATACTCTTGGCGAGTCTCTTTACGATTGTGATAATTGACCAGATTGAGCTCCACAATTGTCTCTTTCTCACCGTATTTTTTACACATTTGCTCTACGTGATGATACCTGTTAAGGTAAGCATTATAGTTTTAAGTGGAGAAAAAAACATGATGTTTTATGGGGAGGAGCTTTTATGTGGAAAATGGGAGCGCGAGTAATTTATTGCGATTTACGTAAAGTGAAATGTTATGAGCCATTTTTCTTCAACCACTTTCAACTTTTGTTTGTTTGTACCCATTTATTCTACTTACTCGCTCACTTCACATTTCCATTAAAGTGACTGTTATATACACTCCTTTTTTCGTGGTTGAATATATTTTGATTATGTTGTGCAATAATGTCCAATAAATCCTGAGTGAAATGGAGTTTTATGCGTCTTGGTCACTTTCTCTCTGTTTGTCTCACTCCTTCTTTTTTATTCGTCTCGTGGTAGGTCCCTGAAGCAATCACAATCGGGTCACTTCTATTTGGACTCAATTTAGCGTTAACTCTTTTCTTCAACATCAGTCAGGATTTTCAATTGAATCAAGTGTCATTTGGACAGGTGAGTGAACAAATAAGTTTTTCTCCTTTTTCTCTCTTCTTCGTGCTTTCGTCCTCTCTACCATTTCCATTGAAATGAAAAACTGGCTCATGGCTCGTGTTCTGTTTTATGCTATAAGAGGATAATATACAATATAATGCGCCATATTTATGTGCATTTTACATTTAACCTTTCTTTTTTCATATAAAGTTTGTATAGATATAACTAAGCGCACACATTATATCTTTTACGTAACCGAATATCTAAAGAAATGTACTGTGTACAGTTATATATAAATATAAATGACGTTTGAACATAAGTATTGCATTCTAAGTACAACCCTTAACATAAGTTACACATTCTTAGGATTTGCCTCTCATTTCCTGTCCTTCACTCTAGCAATAGCTTCGAAAGTGAAATGAGAGCTGAACACTGAACAGAAACCAAAGCGCATTTCATACACTCATTCCTGTGATCAAAAAGGTACCTGAATAATGTAGTGTTATGGTACACAGGTACAAAAAAATATATCATGCTGGGTAGGTAAATGCAAACATGAAAAATAAAGCATCCTTTTAACTTTCTCTAACCGAAAAACCAACAAGAAGCCCATTCTCCAATATATATATATATATATTACAAGCTTTCTTTGCTGAATCGCATTCTCGATTTTCGTGAATAGAAATGATCTCCTTTTCCTTTGTTACACAAGAAGATGAAGGAGAAATCGGAAAGCAGTTGCTTCATTTCTCTCAGGTTTCCCCATAGGTATATGTATTTGTAAATCCAAAAATAGGATTAATAGTGAAAGAAAAATCTCGCGGATCGGATCGAATCTGCTGAGATATTATTCATCTTCTTGGGAATAACTTTGGTGGAGGAAATGTCATGCCGTGTTTCGTTTATTTTCTTTTCTGTTGCGTAATCTAAATCCAAACGCTTTTACATTTTGTATATGCTTCCTTGTCCCCATTATGGAGCGTTTTCGTGTGTTTAAGAAATCACTTCCTCTTTTCCCTTTCAGTTATAGATAATGCCATGTTGTGTGTGAGACAGTACAAGGACATCTTGAAGGCTGATCTCGTAATGAATTTATCATGTCAAGACTAGTTAAGAGTCAAAATGTTTATACACACATGTTCCTCTTTTTTTGTATAAGTTTGCATGAACATTTTTTTCCGAATCGGTATGCTGCTTATATTGAATAAACAACTGGAAACTGAAAAGACTTTGGAAAGCAAGACAAACAGTGGATTGTCAATAAAAACACGTTATATTGCTTCCACTTTATATTCACGAATAATAATTAAATAAAGCTTCTACAGAACACGGAATTTCTCTCGTAAAACCTGTGTCCGGATGCTGTTCTTTACCTCACCGGTTGTCCCTGAGACTAGGAAGCTTTCTAAAAATTAGAGTTTACAAATAACATGGAAATTACATTCTTGTATGACCATATTCCACTACTAAAAAGAATAAAAAAAGACACGGTTATATGTAAATGAGTCTCTGTACCTTGTACATTTACATATTATGAATGTACTTTACTTACCTAAACGTATATATACCAATCTGCTTTTCCTAGAAATACGTAATCTCAACCAAGGTGAAAGCTGGCAGGCTGAGACTACAGATTAACCATTTTTTTCCTCTTGTGTGATGCTTACATTATCTTTGGACTTGTTCCAGTTCCTTTTTAATTCTAATAGAAATTCATAAGACAAAACGTACATGAATATGAAGCGTTATTCAAACGAGAAGGAAACTAGTTATTCAATACGTTCTTTAAGCAAAAACTACAAACTTCTTATCTTGTTTTGTGTGTAAGGCACTACGCCTTCAGTGCAGCAAACCAATATTCTGCTATTTCATATAGTAGACAGAAAACACACTGCCTTCAGTTTTCAATTTCCATTCTAACCATGTTGTCTTCCGTTTTATCCCAATATCTTTGTATATCTTTGTTGTTGCTTAACATTCAACATTTTATAGAATTTTCTTCCATACTGCATGTCAAATGTATGCTCTTGCAGCACACCTTCAGTTCTGGTCCTGGGAAATCGGAAATAAGAGTCTACGATAAAAACTATGTCGATGTAATAACGTCTGAAGCAGAACGTATTTACAATTTGTAATATGTTGTACTATGTGTATATAGTATCTCTTGCTACTCCCTATTTCCATTTCCTGTACAACTTTTCTCTCTATATTTGGGTGAGTGTAGATATATATACTATATATAGAGCGTACAAAGACCCACTTTATTATTTTTCAATCAATTTTTCTAAGGGAAATCAGTAAACAATAAACTTCAAAAAAGCAGACAGAAAGTTGAGCTGAGATTAAAAATGAAAGAAGAAAGTATTTCTCATGTGTGCATCAAGTCATACATATGTGCGCTTCATGATTCTTTGCTATATATTTGATACCTTCGATATACATTCATAAAGGAATAAGAATAAACTCTGTGATTTTTAACTATGTAAAAGGATACCCCTCTGCTTACATAATGTTTTTCGAACCAACAGAACCAAGACGTTTCTTTCTAAATGATAGATTCAGCAAGAGCAAAGTATTATTATGTATATGAATCAAGCTAGTTTCAGTAACATGCATATGGAAGCTTATATAATATGGATTACGTTAACATTGTAATCCTTTTGCTCATATCAAATATAAGGGTTCGATTCTATTCATTCTTCATGCAACTTCTTACGCAGCATAGTTAAATTCATTACTCGCTCATGTCAATAGCAGGAATATAATAAACCTATAGTAGATAATAGAACTACACAAACTAGAAGTTTGATACATGAGATGAAGAACCGAATTAAAACTATATTAATTATTATATGAAAGGGTTCCTTACATTAAAGTGTTGATTTCATTTTTCTGTTAAGTTATACGTAAATCGGCTTGTTGAAGTTGGCGTTCCAAATTCCCATAGCCATTCCATACCTAAGAGAAAACCAACTTTAGCACTAATTTGATCAAATTTTCGTCCATATCAAGTTATCAAGCTATCGATTGGTAAAAACGTTAGTTAAAAAACCGTTCTTGGCATATGTATGCACAATTATGCATGCATATACATACGATAAAATACCCAGCAAGTTGCTTGTGAATAAAATCTAAAATTATTTTTCAGAATACCTCATCACAATATTTGCTGGCTTTCATCTATATTATTATTGTAGATCCTATTGTCACCTGTTCCACAAATTGGCAGAACTAGATCGTATGTTATCTAACCTAGATGTTACGTATTTAATAAACACTGGCACAGGTTTAAAGATATTCTGATTATAACCCTGCACTGGTTTTTGGTTTGAAGTTGAACTCAATAATGTTGAGTGTATGAAGGAATCAATTTCATATATCCG
>JAANSM010003732.1:0-12381 GCA_036850725.1 Orchesella villosa | reverse complement strand
ATCAATTCTGTTGACAAAGCCTTTCTTTGTCAAGTCAAAGCCTATGCTAATAAAGTATTTATTTCGTAGATGGGATCAATAAGGAAATGCATAGCAGTTCTCGAGATGGAGCAAATGAGATCAGAAACTCAGCGTAAAGTGGCTATAATAAAAAATATCAGGTGGAACAGGAAAGATGCATCGGTGTCAATATGATCTTTGCAACAATTTCCACTTCGATAGTGGGAGAGGTCAGTCAATTCATCTTCATACTACCAGAAAAAAATACTCAATTTTTATGCATGAGTGAAATATTTAATAGTATAAATATTTTGTTTTTTTGTGGTCTTTTTTATTCAGCTTTTGCTAGCTACGATGTGTCATTTTTCATTTTGTGTGTCACTTTCAAGCCACCCGCTGTGAATGTTTTCTAAATGCTTTATAAATTTGATTTGGAAGTAGGCAATAACTAAATTCATAGACAAATATATTAATTGAAAAGTGAAACATATTTAAATCGCGTGCAACTACAACATAAATCAATATTCTATGATGTGTGATAGTTAGGAAACATTTTCTTCGGGTGAATAAATACATAAACACTGACCTTGATTTACGTAATACATTTTAACTTCTTTTTGGGGCGAAATGTTTGAGAAGAAATCATCCGTTTTGACAATGGTACATACTACGAATGCAATTTATCTTTTCATTAAAACAGGAATCTAAAGTCATTCTGTCTGTATCATGATGAAACATTGATCATACTGAAAAAAGGCTAAAACATATATGCCTGCAGCTGTCAGCTATTAGCATTCCGCATTGTTTCACGGTCACATAATTGTGTTTAAGTGGTTTAGTCAACCGATCAGTAGTCTTAAAAATCAATAAGCTTTGCCCCCCTTGGCATTGGCCTCCGCAGCATTAATTATGCCACGCCTAACTTGTGACTTGTGCTATGCAGCATGTACCATACTTGTAGGTATTTTACGATGTCCAATCGGTCATTATTTTGTTATTGTGGATTTTGCATTGATGATGCAATAATTAATTTGATCAAAAGCTTATCGTATACGTGTAATGAAAGGAAAACAGAATTCATTCATGTCAGTATGAAATGAATAATAAAACAAACTCAATGAGTTTCAATTAGCCAGTGTCATCAGTTATCTTGTACCTGATGTACCCATTTCTACGACAGCTTTCACTACGTGAATTTTTGCATTTGTGAAACATTTTATGCTCTTTAATTGGAAAATTAACTCACTCATCCTCTATGGCTTTCACTGTGAATCCTGTTTTTCATTTTTGGTTCATCTATGACTCCTGTTGGTATCATTGAGTCATTAAATACACATTCATGCCGTAATTAATTTATTGCAACTCTGAGAACGATAATTGATAGCAAGAAAACATTGAAAATGCAGTTCTGAGCTATGATTGTCAACGATTTACATCGATTACAGTTAAAGAACTTGCCTCGTGGATAATTTGCTGGAAAATAAAGCAACTTTAATCGTAAGGCAATCTTTGACCTTACCGTTCCCGATGCTCATTCGTAATTTCCATCTCGAAGGAATAAGGTCTAAACAAAATTAAAAATGTCACAAACACAAGAAATCCAAACCACTATACAAAAAGCGTTGGAATACGGCTCAAAATTTGGGAACGTGTACTACTATACAAAAAGCGTTGGAATACGGCTCAAAATTTGGGAACGTTGCCTTTCAGTGGGAGCCATACGAAAAACAGTTGTGTCTAAAGGATGCATTTCACTTCAAACGAGGAATGAAACTCAAGCTTATTATTCATTGTGTTTTTGGAGCGTTGATGGTGTACGAAACTTTAACAAATTCAAGTTGGCAAGGGATTGCAATGAAATCTCAGGCATGGTTCACATGTGCTATTGTCATCATGGGTGGGCATATTGTATGGAACACGTTAAATAACCACAAAATCTTGATGGGGAACATCAATCAACTCGTGAAACTGGAAATGGATTTGGAGAATGGTACGTTGATTTTTCTTCAAACTTTCAATAAAAATATTATTCATGTATAATAATTTCAGCTTGAACATTATTTATTGCTTGTTAATTTCTTTGTGTAGATGGGAACAAACTTTCTAGGAATGAATTTACCATCACTGCAATTTTATGCAAGCAACTTCTCTTTGCAGCCAAGGCTATTTGTTTTGCATTTGGACTCCCTGCTGCTTTCATGCCCGAATTTCCAACGAACTTATTTCTATTTGTGGATCATTTTTTCTCGCATCATGATGTAAAACCAACAACGCTCTTGGTAGGTCAAAGGGTATTACTGGGAATAGGAAACGTCATGGTTTGGTATTTACTACACAGCACAGCTCTCATCTTATGGCTGGAAATGATATTTGCGTTGACGAGCATGCGAGCTTGCATGCTGATGTGCCTAAGGTACACGACGATATTAAAAACATTTACTAGAATTTTATTTTAGTACGCATTAAGATTCATCGTTTTTGTCAATGTTTGTTCGTAGGAAAGTTGCTGTGGGCCATCCTCATGAAACTTTTAGGTTCTACAGAAGGCTAAAACTCTTGGTCACTCTCTTTAATGAAGCACATTCCCTCGTCGTCGTTCATTTGCTTGGAACAGTCGCTTTTGTACAAACTACTTGCAACATTTATTCTGATTCGAACTTTTCGGAATAACCAAGATATGCCTTTAATCGCGATATTATGCAATTTGGTGGCGATAATGAATACCCCAGTCATTATATTGGGAATTTATGGCTATGCAGGAAAAGTTTATACCACATCCATACTGCTAACAAAAAGCCTTATGACAAACCAAAAGGTTTTACAGAGTCCAGTGGGGAGGAGGATAGCAATTTCCTTGTCAAGCCTGAAAATTAAATTTGGTGGCACAAATTTTATCGATAAGCAGACCCCAATTGTCTTTCTAGATTTTAATATTGGGAGAACGGTTGATTTGTTGCTAATTGATAATGAAATCATGCGCTAATCTATGTTCATGACACAAGGAGAGGCGAAATCAAAGGATATGCTGATGCTAGGGCTAAATTTAATTATGGAAAGCTTAAGAGAAAGTGAATACGTATTTAAAATGTATAAATTTTTGATGAACCGTTTTGTAATTTCCTCTTGTTAGTTTCAATTCCTATCTACTTTCTATAAACCATGTTTGTTTCTGTATATATGTATGTTTTTTAAAATTAAATAATGGTTACAATTTCACGTGGTTACACGTCCAGTTGCTCATGAGAAAAAAAATTTTCCAATTTTTACCATCTTATCTGTTGTCATAAAGTGATTATTACTTACAATTACAATATTCTAAAACTATCATTATTTATAAACTACTAGATAGTTTGAAACATTTGAAATATATGTTCTTCATAAAATTTTTCAATAAAACACCAAATCATTACAGTTAACATTGCATACTATACATCGCCATACTTCCGACAGAAATAATCCGTAGGTGGAAATGGGTGCTCAAGGTTCAAAACATGCTCCTCATCCCTCACCGTCCATATCCGATCGGATTGTGAAACAACTCAAAGTAAAGAAGCTTCCTGCCCAGAATGATCATCCACAACAGCCGCAGCTGTCTTTGGTATTTCCGCAATTAAAAAATAAATGCAAAAAACTCACCCTTCATCATATCACCGGCATCATTAATATCATCTTGCATTATTATGAAAAATTCTAGCATCTGTGGCAAAATATTGTCAAGTATTTGGAGCCCCAAGATTTCACTTCTTTCATGAACACTTGTACCCAGTATAGAGACAAGTTGTGTCGGCTCGCTCCTCCAATCCTCTTCCCGAAGGTGAGAAGAAAATTCCCAAGCCAAATACAATTTGATTTTTTTTTCAAATATTTACAACTTAATGGTATGTTCGGTTTTCTTATCCTTCTTTTCCATTCCCAGATCCTTGGAATCTTAATGGAAAATGGATTTCTTGAAGCGAATCTGCGTTCCCCTATACTTTCCCACCGGTTGGTAAACAGTCAAGTGAAAAATAGCGTCGAAGCCTTCCTCAACAACACCCCTCACCCTCCTTCTTGGCTGCAGGATGCGTACACCTTCAGGAATTCAGAGAGAATTGAAACTTTCATACAAAATTACAACACAGAGAAGGCGGAAAACTGCTCATTTCTCTTCACAACAATTCAGATAGAAGCAAAGAGTGCAGATTGCTTTAACAGTGCCCTAACCCTTTTCCTTGGGAATGGCCAGTACCTCACCAAAGTCTACATGGAACTGGAGTTCCAGCCTTGTCCAGAAATAGTTATGAGACAGCTGAACCTCGCTCTCAGCCAGTTACCAAACATCTCAGCTCTTCATGTCAGTGCTGAAGTGGAGCCGAGAAGACATCCCCCCTACAACCCACTTCCTCGCCAATTCACACCGCAACTCGAGAGGCTGACGGAGTTGTCCTTTTATTTTAACTCGAAAAATAATGATGAGAATACGAGACTGCCAAACGCTAGCTCATCCCTTACTCCTCTTTACCAATCCTTTCTCCAAAGTTATGGGAGGAAACTCAATCATTTCGCCATTTCTCATAGATTCCTTCAAGAGGCTGGAATAACGGCGGCTCATTTTTCAACCCTCCTTCCTGAGCTTCGAGAGCTCCGTATTTTGTTCAGGGACAAGGATGAGAGGATGGAAACTCAACTTTTTGAGCTGCTGGGGCAAATTCAATTGCGAGATTTGGAGGAACTCAGGCTAGATAATTATTATGAAGGAGAGGGAGAAGGGATCTTGTTCTCGGAGGAGAGTGTGAGGGCCCTCCAGAATTTTCGGGGCTCACTCAAATCATTGAGAATTGGGAAGATGGACGCAAAGTGTGTTTGTGGGATAAATCCGGCAAATACCAATGTTTTTCCGAGGTTAAAGAAATTAGTGCTGTGCATGGAGAATTTGGAAGGATCAATGTGGTTTTTATTTAGGGGAATGTTTACAGAGTTGGAAGAGTTGAGGTTTAACATGGGAGACGGAGGTGAGGATTTGAGGGAGGAGCCTGTTCCACTGGAGTATTTGAGGGGATTTTTTGGTGTCTTCCAGAAGCTCAAGAGGGTTATTTGGATGAGGAGGGGGAGGAGGGAAGTGGTAATTAGGCGTTAAAAAGCAATGATAAATATGGCCTTCAAAATTATTTGTGTATAGAAATAAAAACAAAGTCTCCGAAATGCCATTCATGTTTATGATGATACTGAGAAGCGATGCTGATTTATTAATCGAACATTGAACATTTAATATGAAACATTTGCAAGCAATAAATAAAACGGGAAATAAATAACTTAAGCAATAAATTAAACATTGGGCTGACTTGAGAAAGAGTTGAAAAAAATTGGACTAGATTTCACACCAATCGGCACCATTTGAGTTTTTCACTATCCATTCAGGGTATCCTGGAAAGTAATACATTTTATATTAGAATTTATGTTGAATTAATTAAATAATTCAGAAAATCATGTAAAACTTACTTCCTACTCTGGTATAAACTCCAGGAGCTCCTGGACGGGCGCATCCTGAAAAAATAAGAAATAATACACGTTCCAAAAAATTCAAAGTTTAGATTTAAATGAAGCTTGAAATTTTCTTTAAAAAATATCTTACCATATCCCCACGAGACTACGCCCACCAGTGTCGTTCTTCCGCCGTTAGGGATGACAAGTGGGCCACCTGAATCGCCTATAAAGCCAAATGAAAATGCACAAAATATATATATGAGAAGACTTTTTTTTAAATAATACTTATTAATGATCATTATTAGATTCTAAGACATACCTTGACAAGAGTCCTTGCCACCTTCCTCCACATATCCAGCGCATAACATATTCTCTGTGATTTTCCCATTGTATTGTGTTTTTGTGTTGCAATCATCGTTGGAAATGACTGGAACATCAACCTTCAAAAGTTGTTTGGAAACTGGGCCGCCCTTAAAGTAAAAATCGTAATAGAATTCTTTTTATATCCATAACAGATAGTAGAACAAAGCTTGTTGAATAGTTTAATTATTACAAACCTCTTCTGTAGCACCCCATCCAGCAGCAGTAGCCAAAACTCCATCAAAACTGTAGTCATTATTTGCTGGAAGACATGCGGGTACAATAACACCATCCAGTTCGACAGGGTCGGAGAGCTTGATCAACGCAATATCGTTGTCTATGCAAACCAAAATACAATAAAATTATGTAATCTAGAAGAGTTTGAAATATATTTAAAATTGAAGAATTTAGAAAATAACTTCAAAACCTACCAATAGTTTTCCTCGAGTAGTACGGATGCATAATAATTCTTTCAACCCCAAACTTTTGAGTACCTCCTTCCGTCTCAGTTTGAGTGGAAAAGTCTTCCTCATGAACCCAAACTTCGATTCCACTTGCTACCATTCTAAATTAATATTTAAGGTTAAAGTTTAATTTCTTAGACAAACGTTTTAATTTACTATCCACAATAAACTTACCCATCAACGCAATGACCTAAAACAAAAATATGCTTAATTAAGTAAAAGTACCAAATAAAGATTGAGTAAATTATTTACGTATATATATATAAGGCCGCTTACTTGCTGTAACAACATAGCGAGAGTTGATCAAAGTGCCCCCACAATAAGCCCCCTTAGGCCTTCCAATCCACCTCTTCCTGATGAGTGCCACAGTCCATGGATAATCATTGATTCTGACCACAGTTCCATTCACAATACGAAGAGGATGTTGTCTCTCACCAGGACGTCCACATTCTATAGAAAAAAATGAAAGTGTATTCAATTTTTTTCAATTCTATAAAAATCTTATGAAATGAACAAGATTTTTGTTAACTTTTAAAGACACTTTAAGACTTTTTCTTACGGCATTTTGCACGTCCCGCATAGTAAGGAGTAGCATCCTCCTCCCTTTTCACAACTCGAATACCCGCCTCCTCCATAAGCCTCGCGTCTAGGGGCTCCTCATCATACTGAATATCTCCCATATCTGCTAAAGCCACCTCAGGCTCAATGGGATATTTGAAACTGGCAATCTCATTTTCCACCTCACTATCACTTAATGCTGCTTCAACATCCGCATATTCCGTTGTGGCCACAGTCTCATCAGCAGGAATATCTTCTAATAAACCTTGTCTTCTATCAATTCCCGGCGAGACAGTTGTTTCTAGATCATCCTGAAGGGAAGCTAATGTCGACACATCACCTTCCTACAATAAAAATTTTTCTTGTTAATTTTACAAAAGGAAACCTTTTTTATCTTTTCAATTTTTATTTCTTTTTCTTACATCCTGCAAAACTGGAGAGCCAAAACAGCTCGAAACAACTAGGAAACTTCCTAGCACCACCACAAACAGTCTTCATATTTCTATTTTATTTTAACACCGTTTATTTTTTGTCACGTCGCTAATCCCAATCAAAAATTTGAACTAAATCCATTAACAGCTTTTCAAAGGGTTTAAATAACCTCTGCTCGTTTTACTTTCTACGCTTGCCAATAAAGCTATCATCACCTTCGCAAAGAAAAACGAGTGCAACAGGTACTCTCTACTGCTTATTGTGTATCTATTTGGGTTCATTTTTAATGATTTGCAAAAAAGTAATTCGCATGCGAAAGGACTCACACTCGCTCAACATGTAAAAGTGTGAGGAAAGTCATTTCGCAAAGGAGTTATAGAAAAACTAGCAAAGCAACTTAGGTAAAAATGGTAATATGGTAATAATAAACATGATGATGGTGATGATAGTGTTGGTGATGGGCATAAAAGGTGAAATTCATTCATTTGACATAAATGCAACGCGACAATATATAAAGAGAACAGAAAAGTAATGCTAAAATAGGCAATCAGAATGAATTATTATTTTGCAAAAAAAGAGATGAACAAGAAGAAGCTTCTTTGGTTTTGCTGTTCCTCATTTTCTACCGGCGAACCAGACCAGATGAGATGAGAGAGGTGTCTGTAAAACTAGCCATATGAGATTATATTATTTATGTAGGGCAAGTGACAAATCATACGGTATCTTTGTCACCTGTCAATCCCTCGTAAAATCGTGCCATATGCGTAGGTATAATAATATTGGAGTGTGTAAGGTCTTGATTTGCAAATTAGCATGGTTTGGTTTGGTTTAAAATTGTGTGCAAAAGTTTTTAAGTGTGTTTGCGAATGTAAATTGCGAATTGTGAGTACCCAATACCCAAATGAAGAGTAAGCATGGGCAATCAAGTAAGGTGATCTTTTAAACTGAAAATATAAGCAACAAAAGACTGGTTTCGATAGCGCACGTAAGGACGTAAGAAAAGAGTATCAATTCCACGAAACCCCTTCTCAAACTGGTTATAAAAGGTGGTTTACAATGTGATGTTTTAAATGGTGTTATTTTGTTGCTGATTTTTAGGCAGTTTTGCCAATTATAATGGTTGTAAAAATGTGTAATGCAATGTCGAGTATGTAAATTTTTATTTTTGTCTATACACAAAAAAAACTACAACACTTTGGTGGATATAAGGAGTTTGTAAGGATAATGATGATGATGATAGTAATGATGGGTTGCCATTCGAGGTCAATTAGAATATGTATTAATATTGGTAATGTAAACAAAATGTGAAATATTACCATTTTTTTATTATTGTAGCTTCAATATAAAATTAGCTTTCACTTGATGTTTGAAGAAGAATTGAAATGGGTTTTGTTTTTAAAGGTTTATTTAAGTTTTGCGTTTTTTATTATATTTGATGCTTAAGTTTGAGCATAATAAATAGTTCTGTGCGGATGTAATACAAAATAAATATGGTAGATGAAACGGGTTTCAACTTGCGAAATAATATCGTATCAAGTTGGTTGACAGCGTAGCGTAAAGAATAACTGGAACTAGAACACAAGTGTTTAACTATTGCACCATCTGGAATCCTGGGTGTTTTTGAGAATCCAGGATTCGTAACCTGAAAAATTCATTGGGGTTTTAGATTTAGATTGACAATTGGCAAGAAATTTACAATATAACATGAGTTTCTCTCAAGTGATTGAAGATGAATTACGTGAAACTCTGGTATAAACGGCCGGCCTTGTTTTATCCTGGCAAGCTAGACGTCAACGGTAATTTATTGTGTAATTATTATAAACAATATAAAATTCAGATAATGAATATGGCCATTTCAAAGTAATTTCGTATGTATGAACGTACTTGTTGACCAAGATGCAATTCCTCCCAAAACTTGGCGCCCAGCAGAACTTTGTATCATCAAGGGACCTCCCTAAAATCCAGACAAATGTGTCTTTCATTTAATTTACCTAAATTTAAACCTAATTAAATTATGCTGATAAATGGACTTTATTAAGCGTCCTATAATCTTACCGTATCTCCAGAACATGGTCCTTTGCCTTGTCCATCTAAAAAGAAAATGTAATGATAATTTTTTTAAATAAAAATAATCATCAACCTTTGAAGTTTATCAGAGACTAAGTGTCTAAAGTCTACTCTACCTGCGCACAACATATTCTCAGTAATTTTCCCATTGTGGAATTGTGTGCTATTGCACAATTCATTATCCAACACTCTAACTTCCGCTTTCTGGAGATTTGTTGCTAAATCGCCGGCTTCTGAAGTTGCCCCATAACCTTGAAAAAGTGTTATTTAAAAAAGTTAAAGATGCAATGAATTTACTATGATTACTTTTTAAATTTTATTTGTATCACGTTTGGAAAATATTCAAGTCAAATACCAACTACTGTTGCAATAAGCCCTTGAGACAAAACTGCTCCTTCCTTTGCAACACAAATTGTGGCTGCTGGAAACTCTTGAATTTGAAGAGGCACTTCGGCTTTCAGTCTTATAAGCTTAGAATCAATTTTCATTTATTAATCATGCCCCTTTATCCAACCCTCAAATTTATAATGGAGAACACAATTACTTTGACTTACTGCAATGTCGTTATCTAAACAATTAAAAAATAAATTAAATAATTAAAAATTACTAGATAGTATCAGCGTCCGACTGTTAAAGACAAAAATTGAAAACGTATCGACATACATACCCAAAGTCAATCGGGAATAGTGTTCATGAGAAATAGTTTTTTCCACTCCGATTCGAATCACTTTCGAGTAGTCAGAACTTGATTCGTTTTTTGGTGCAATGTCATCTTCCCTTAGAACCACTTCTATTTTGTTTGGGAGCATGCTACGCACATAAAATAATTAATTCCTTTATGAAATGAATTCCTATCAATTATATTTTACTCCTTAGAAAAGGAAAATATATGTAAGATTTTTTTTAAATCTTAAACCCACCCATCCACGCAATGACCTAATAAAACAAACGAATATGCAAACATTAGCGTCTTTCAAATGTTTTTCTTCATTAGAAATATTTGACAAACGAGTAAGGTAGGTAAGCTAAAATTACTAGCAGTTAGAATATATCGGTTGTTTATCAGAGCGCCTCCACAATATGGGATCTTCAGTGTGGGCGACTCCACAGCGTAAATCAATGCCGTCCAAGGGTATTCATTTATCATAGCATCTTCCCCACCTATAATCCGCTCGCGAGATTTTCCACNCATTTATCATAGCATCTTCCCCACCTATAATCCGCTCGCGAGATTTTCCACATTCTAAAAATCAATTAAAACTCGAATTTATTATCCAATTATTGCCAATGTCACTGATATAAATATAGCTTTCAATCAATTTCATCAAATCAAATAGTATTGGTTCAGATTTACGACAAGATTCGTCCCCAACAATGTGAGGAATGGCAGGAGGTTCGTTGATATATTCCGGTGCGATGGAATCCACAAAGAAAACAACGGGAGTTTCTTCTCCTTCTGGTGCGTAGTCTGATAAAGGTGGCTCAGTAGTTGTTTCTTCATCAACCTGATTTTTAAATATAATTTGAAGAAATAATTTTTTTAACAAATTTTTTTAAATTAAATTGAACCAATTTTAATTACCTGCTGAGGATATGAGTGAACTAAACTTGTAGTTAGGAAAATAATGTGTAACTACCACACCACAACATAATATTTTCCTATGAAAAAACGTCATTCTCAAATGTCAAATGTCAAATTACAAAATGCAGTTGCAATTCCAAGTAAAACGGAACTATTAAATTGCTATTCAGACTCAAAAAACAAATGACGTTTTTGCTATTTGTGCTGTTTATCGTCACAGTTTGTAGATGCGAATGACATAAAAATTCTCAACTCAAAACAACGTCAAAACTACTCTTCTTCACTTCATTACCTCATCATTTGCACCTGAAGTGAAAGAATTTCTACAAAGATTTGCATAGATTCACATCACACATACATATTCAACTGTTTCTTTCGCAAAACAATCACATCATATTATATTACTGTATATTTCCTTTGTGCTAATCTTTCACCACGTCAGTAAAAGGTAGAACGCTGGCGCCTGGCACCTGACCTGGTTTCAAATTAACAGCGTAAAAGTTCTCAAGCTGAAGATGTGGTGAGACCACTCTTCATCTGAATTTAATACCAGAATCTTTGTTTTGTAGCATGTCATTGCTGCAATAAATTGATGAGGAAGATGATGATAATAATGATGTACCTTAAAAATCAAAGGTGCACTCAAAGTTTGAAAACAAATGAATATGTTTATAAAATACAAATAGTTTACAGCGTACACATAGCAATATATGTGATCAACATTACGAACGAATCTATGAGTAAACAAATAAAAATAAAACTGAAAAATTATTATAAAGCCGTCAAAATGCTACATTTAAAAAAAGAATTTTATGAAAATTCCTTATACTTTTTCATAAGTTTTAAAATAACCCTATCTTTTCAAAATGCACATAATCTGGAAAAAGAGGGGCTACATAGTCTTCCTCGCCACAATCATCGTCGCCTTCATCGAGTTCGTTCACCTAGAATCCATTACAAATCACGGCTACCCAAACTCTGACCAAGGGGAAGCCGCCTTCTACTACAACATGCGAGGAGTCTTCCTCTCCATAGTCTGCTGCTGTATAATCCTCTACATCCTCGTCACCGAGCATTCCGGCTACTACCGAGCAATCTTTATATGGTGCATGCTCATAGCTGGGCTTTGTCTCTGTCTCGTTGGGGTCGTGCGGAGTATCGTCTGGCTCAGCTTCTCCGACCCCCATAAAGTGGACGAGATGGGAAACCACACAAGAAATAGGTTTGAGGCAGGCTTGGGTCTTTCAGACCATGAAAAATTTGCTATCAAAGAATACAAATGTTGTGGCTTGACTGGGATCCTAATCTGGAGGAAAATCACGGATGCCCGGAAAATGAAAGAGGATGAGCATGATATTGATGAGGAAAATGCTTTGGGGAAGTCTGCAAGTGCTAATAAAACGAAGGAAAGGAAGACTGCTCATGTGCCGGATGAGTGCTGCTTTAGATATGCTT
>JAANSM010003731.1:0-12381 GCA_036850725.1 Orchesella villosa | reverse complement strand
GCTACTACGCGATGAGGGCATGAATGAACTACGGAACTACGGAATGAGCTCTCCCCTATCATCTTCCTTTTTATATACTCAGCTAAAGCTGCGTAAATAAATACATGTATTATCAAACACGAAAAGTTCATATTGCTCAACAAGCATTTTCCTAATAAAATCGAGGGCAATAGCTTTTCCGGAAAGGGAAACTTTTATGTTGCTTCCATTTCAGAGTGGAAAGGTTGTAAAAGTATTTGAAACGTGAAAGCATTCTGTTACATAATATAAAATTATGTTTTGTACTCCTTTGTTTAAATATGTTTTGGAAAGTTTATCGAATGAAGTTGACAGATTGTTATTTAAGTACACACTGGGCGCAATCTCTAACGATAACGAATAAAAATATTCAATTGAAAAGCTTGAACACTCCTATGTATGTTTAGTGGGTTGGTTGTATGTATACACTAGTGCTTAAATATTTTCAGTAGCGTCAGAGTAGACCACTCGTTATTTTGCAAATATTCTTCTTGTCAAACTGGTCAGGATAGCTCATGAGTCTTAACACATTCTAATAGTGAGTACCGTTGAGGCGCATGGGTTATCATTTAACAACAAATCATTTACATGAATGATATGCTGACAAGCATACAACAAACAACAATTTTATCTAAAAGCTGGGCAATTTCCAAGCCCCTTGTAATACTCTGCAAAGCATCTTTCAACTTACGATCGCTGACCCGATTAAAAAACACTTAACAAACCTCACCAAATCTATAAAAACACTGTTTATCAGTTATATTCTGTTGAAAAAAGAGTTTTTATTAGGAAAATGTGACCTAATTGATTTCCAGTTTAATATCAAGAAGAGTATAAAAAGAGATTTAGAAAAAATACAGTCCCATTCCTTTCTAGCTCCTTGCGTTCCCTGTAACAAATCTAGTCCAGCGTCTTATACCAAAAATTATGGAAAGAAGTTTAGACGTTCTGTAGTTTTTTCTGAAACCAGTTTCGACACAAGCTAAAATGAGTTGTCAAAAACTTTCAGCAAACGGCATACCTCTGATCGTCATACTAACTATAAGCTGGCTTGCAAACGCCCAAGATGGTAAGGGAAACTTTTACTGCATAAATTTGTGTTCTAGTGACTTCAGATGTGCGTTAAATGATTCAAATACTATTTCCATATGCATTAAGTTATGTATGACGTATGTGTAATTGAGAAATTCGTGACAGTTCTACTTACCTTTCCAATTACTTCTAGAATATCAACATATTGCTCTTGATATTCATAATGAGTACCGCTCTGAACACTATACGTACCCGTTGGCCCAAAGCGATGACGTATGTCTAATTTTATTTCATCAAAAGCATTTATTTATATATCATGTACCACGTGTTATTATATCAATAATTTTTTCAAAAAAGCTGACGATCCGGGCTGTCCTATGCGCTCAGTATTACGCTGGTTTAAAGAGAACCGATCACAGCTGCCCATACAAAAATGGGGCTGGAGAAAATCTTTGGGCATCTTGGGAAGGTACCCCATCATTCGAAGATTCAGCAAGAAGCGCTTCAGATGCGTGGTACAGTGAGTCCGAAGATTATAATTTTTAGTCGGAAGACTTTCAATCAGAAAAACAGAACTTTTCTCAAATGGTCTGGCAAAGTAGTCAGGAATTTGGATTTGGATTAGCCAGAAATGGAAATTGGACGGCAGGATGTGCTCTTTATAGCCCAAGTGGAAATGTAAATGGTGCCTTTCTTGAGAATGTTTTCTCAGCCTACGTGGTATGTTTTAATTTTTTAACCTTTTATTTGTGCTGTGGTACAATGTCTTACTTGTTAACATACATAAAAAGGAGGCTCACGATCCTTTGGACTTTGGATCACCATTATTTAAACAACATTCTAAAATGAAATCCAAAAGTTCGAAAAATCTTTCTCGAACAGTCAAAATTAACATACTTAAGTAATCGCAATTTATGCATTTCACGTCCTTGGTTACTTTAAAAATGGTGTTTTGACTTTAGGTTTAGGTCTTGACTCAAATCCCAGACATTTTCTGTTGAAGTTACTAATTGAAATATTGTTTGAAATTTTTAGCCAGTACAGCCTCCACGAACGACGCACGACATCAACATCATCATCAAAACCGCGAGTTTAGGAAATATGTTCAAAACACAAAATTCTAAGCTGATACGTCCAATTGACAATAAACGTCCTATTGGTAAAAAGATGCCAATTGACAAAAAACGTCCGATTAGCAAAAAGACACCAATTGACAAAAAACGTCCAAAACAAAAAATGTCCAATGGAAAAAAGGCTAATCAAAAACTTCCAAAGCAATAATATCTAATGAGCAAAATGTCAAATATTATTATTCATTATTATGTCAACATGAAACATGTATCATAATGGTTTTGAAAATGTTATAAATAATGCCCTTCAATTTAATTTTAATTATTAACGTAACATTCTACAAGGTATATTATTATAGGCACAATTATAAGGAACCCTCACGATGAAAGAGTTCACATACTCGAAAAAATAGACTTTTACAATCCGAGACTTCAGCATAAAATGAATAAAAGAATTCCACTTTTTACTTCTCCCACACGTTATTCGACATGGTCACTCGTCAAAATTAGAATCACAATTATAAATCTGATTAATTTTTTGGGGGATTCCACATAATGCTGAATTTCGCCTTTTTATATGTAGTTCACTCAGATAAATGCATAGAAAAAAAATTAAGATTAAACTAATTAAATGCACATTTGTTTCATCCAAGGATTCAGTATTTTGTATTTTCTGCGTTGCGTGAAAAGATTGTGTGTTGTTTCGTTTAGTGAACTGAACTGGAAGCAAACATTCAAACTTCCCAAGGTCAATTGTAATAGCTCACCTATAATGGAACCTCCCTTTGCTTCTGATTCAATTTAAATTTAATTTGAGACAAAACCTGCAAAAGTTTTTTTGTGACATTTAATCAACTCAAACAAGCAAACTTTCGCCGAACTGAGTATCACGTTTGGCAATGGGTCACGCAAATCTAGACCCCATGACGAGTGGCAAGCAGCAATGATGGATTTTCCTTTTAAACGAAAAGACTTCTGCCTGTACAGATACATCCGCTAAATTAAGCATTAGTCCCTTCTATAGCTCATTTAAAGCATTAACTATAACAATTCACGTGTTGGTCAAGAATACTAGGGTAGAAAGAAATTGAAACTTTTTCTGCCACATAGGTTTTCATTTAATCATTCTCATTTACTAATTTATTATATGTCAAAAGTACATACAAAGCCGCATCAAATTTTTAATGTTGCAATATATTTCTGCGATTGCATGCTATACTTGACAAAAGATTTCACTTCCGTATCACCTATACTGACACATATCTTTGTTCCTTCATACCAAGAGACAAGAGAACTTGGATTTCATGTACCTAAAGTGTTTCTAGTACACATAATACAAGTAACTGTCTACGCTAGAACTTGTCTAGCAGTCAAGTCGAAGCAAGTCTTCATACAACATTGAAATTAAAATTCTCTTATAGAAGAACTTTGTGAATAATGGCACAGCTCATATTCATTAGTCAAATTTTATTTGTCATCCAAATTGGAGTTGTATACAGTGATAGGCGAATCCAAGACACAATTCAATTCATTGATAATCGTTTGGATGGGCTTAATACTTCGTTGGGTAATCAATATTTGATAGTTTTACAATTCATTAGCTGATTTACAAAGAAAGTAAAGTGTGACTTCAATGTATTTTTTTCAAACCTAGTCATTACTCAACACAAAGTTGTCAGCTTGGAATATGAAATCACTTCAATTTCCAGCAGTCACCAAGTAGACATCCGGAAACTGTTGTATCAACTTGTAGCCATCGCAAATCGGGTGGAAAATATTTCTCATTTAGTCGAAGAAAATCGAGAAGCTATTGATGCACTTACTGCTACTGTCACAGAACTTGATGATGAATTGGATCACGCAATTGACCAAATTAACCATTTGAATTCCATGAACCAACTATGGAAGCAGAATTTTCAAATTGTTAATAGAACATTTACTGTCCTCAAAAACTCTGGTTGTTTGGGATCTATTGCATTCCATCCATTTAATGTACTTCATAAACTTGTACCAAAAACTTCTTGAGATGTACATAAACTTTGTTGTTTTGATGCTCTCGTTAAACCGGCTTCGTTTATTACTACATTGATTTCCAGATACCATGTACAAAAAGTTTCATGTAGTGTAATTAACACTGGCAATTAAATATTAATAAATCAGTTTGTCTCAACTATAGGAGCTTATCAGAAAAAGTTTTTATCATTTTATAATGAAAATTACAACTAACAATTGTGAATTTACATGTTATGAAGTTAATCAAGATTAATTTCAGTACATGCAGAATATAAATGTTTTTGTTGCATATATTGATGCAAAATCAGTATTAAAATTACAAACAGAGCTAAATAATTTCACTTGAACAATATTTAATGTAATATACCATTATAATATAACTGCTCAAGCAGAATTTAATTTGTTGCAGTTTGTTACAACACTGCACATTGAACTTCCAATGTTTTATTGCTACAGATAACACCTTCTAGATCAGTGAGACACCAAAATTAAGATGTATTGTTGTTGCCATCATCCAGTTTCCAAAACTGTCGGGACATCAAAGTGTCACTGTAAAGAGAATTAACCAAACGGAACAACATTAGCTCATCCGTTCAAAAATTCAACAGAAAGCTTTTATACTATTTACTATTGACGTACACGAAGTCAAACTCCATCCTGGTCCATCCCTTGAAAGTGCCATCCTTCTTAAAATTACGATCAAAGGTCATCATGAATAGATATCCTGCGATGGCGTACAAGGGAGACTCTTGCTCCTTGATATTAAAAGGTATTAAATGTTTTTGTAATTCGTCATCATTCTCGGTTATAACCCTGAAAGTTACAATAGTATTCAATTAAATGTTGTCTAATAGAAACGCTTGTAATTTTAAAATTTGAAAAGTTAGTGTTGAGAGTACCTGGTGTTGAAAGTTTTAAAGTTGTTGGCAAGTTGCAGTGATTTCGCTCGAACTAACATCAGATTGGTCCTGGAGGGTTTGTTTATTAATTTTGCAAACTTTGTGCACTGTTCAAATCTAACACAAAATAAACGGAAGTAAACTGTATTTGTATTCAGCAATTATTTTAAACATATAATAAAGATATAATAATATAATCATAAATTACCGTTTGCGGTAGTCCATGTCTCCAATGTCTTTTCCACCCAGCCTCATCCCATCGATTATGTGGAATGCAGGACGGTTGATTTCTTCACCTTGGTGAAAAGTAATTTCTTTTACTATATCAGCATACACTATTGTATCACCAGGGATATCAACTTCCACTTCACTGTTAATAAGTATCCACGTTTTTTTGATGGTACTATCGTAGTGGTACACTTTCCCTTCGCCACGAGCTATTCAAAGACAACAATACGAGTTTTTCTAATTTAGTTCATGTCTTCAATAAGCTTGCGTAACGAATGAGTTAAAAGGTTCCGTTGTACAAAACAAATTTAAAAAATACCCCAGAAATATCCCCTATTCGTTCCCACAGGGACGTAATGACACCCCAGAGAATTCTGGTCTGTCATATCAGCAAATGTATGTTTTGAATGTGATGGAATCACTTGCTCTTGTCCTGAAATCAAAGTACCAAGTTTAGAATTAAACATAATTACATTTTCGTCTTATGCTAAGATAAAAAATTTATAGATCTGACTTACCTTTGTGTAGCATTGTAGTATGGCTAACCAATTTGTTAGCCAACTCGTCAATTGTAGAGTAATTGTCGCGCGTTGGTTGATGGAACCAGTCGTGATCCATCTTCTGCCCGATCTCAAAGATCCGTTTTCCTAAAAAATCATCAAAGTCTATTTGTGGCCGACGATTGTGCCACGTTCCCACGAACCTGCAAATCTTGTTTACTTCCAATGCTTGTTTCTCTCCAATGCTAGACGAAAACAAAAAAAACAGTATACTTGGTAAGCTGCACTAATTTGAGGAGCACCGTTTGAAAGAACATGCAACATTACTTACCTTTCATTGGACTTGCACATATATTGAAAAAATGCACGATCTGCTAGAATACTTTGAACAGGAACAAGTTCCACGATTTCAACCTGATTGTTCAGGTTAGTGTCATTGAAAGTGACACAATCCGCAAAAAACTTAGTAACCTTCGTGCAACTGTTGTTGGCACGAAAGTTTTTGCAGACAAGAAATCTGTCCGCCGTTCCCAGATAACAAGTCTCTGGACGGCAAATTTTTACAGAATCAAACACTGTGTACATCAAGAACACCAACCCCACTGTGTATGGTGTCAAAATGTCAAACAATCGAAGGACAAACGTTCCATCTATGAATAAGGTAAAATGGATTTCAAATATATAGATATGTATTGAATTTGTTCGATAAATGTAAAAGGAATTGTCTAATCGGAAAGGAAACACACCTTTACGCAAGATTTTCATTGCAATGTACACTTGCGCAAGAATCATCGATTTATAACGTCCTTCTTTTTTGCCCTCATCCGAAGCAGACATCAATTCACTCTATAAAATCAAATATAACTTTGATTACATTCGTACAAAAAATCACTAACTTGTGCATATAAACTTAAAATTACTCAACCTACCCCGCCACTGACGACAACGTGAACACCCTTGCCTTCAGTGTTGAATTTGATAAATTCTACAAACGCATCCAAATTTTTTAAGTTATAAATATCTTCAATTGCTGGATCCAGTCCTAAATTAAAAAGAAACCCACAAATCCACTGATAAGTAAATAATCCAACTAATTTTGTTGTCTAATGTCCGTTAGTATTACTCGTACCCAGCCACTCCTCAAAAGACTCTTTGTGGTAACGATCAGAAGCAGGAAGTGGTGAGTTATTGGACGTCGTTTTGAAAGTGTAACCATAAACCTTTGCCTCCCCATGCTTCTTGGTAAGCATGTACCTATTAATGTATAAAAGTAAATTACAAAATAACCTTGCTGTAACTGTTTCACTATGTGGAATCCTTATGATCATAAATAGTGAATCCATGATTAATTATCTAGCTAAAAACTTCTTTACATACTCCACAAAACCTTCATTTCTATCCTGTGTGTTGACAGCATACAACACATCATCTGACTCCAGGATGGATCTTTCCTGTCCGTCACGAAGATCAGTCATTGGGTAGCCAGTTGTACCATCTATATTTGCATATAGGTAAGCAGAGTTGAAGCGGACACGTTTTCCATCATCCATAAAATCATTTAAACGAATCCGGATATGTTCGAAAGTGACACGTTCAAGGGAATGGAAGTTTTTCTGGTAAGTGACACAAGGAAGGAAAACAATTGCTTGGCTATTCAAACCATGTACCTTACAACAAAGTGAAAACCAGAATGACATACGACATACCATCGCATTCTTTATCGTATCAAGAACGTCTGAATCACAGAACCTGTCATCTTGATAGAGTTCCTGATTAACACTTCCTGTCATGAAAACAAGGGAGTCACAATTCAACTCGCTAGGCGATGAGGCGATATATGCTTCATGTGGGTTCTTTTCAATGGTTCCCTATATTTATGCAATATAAATTCAAAATAATGATTTATATCTGCACAAATGTTTATTCATCTCAAGGTGTTCAGAATCAAAATGAATTTAGAATAATAACTAACCGTTACGCCATATTCATTTTGGGTGTGCTCAAGATACAGCGCTAAATCCTCGTCTTTCTTAGAGTATACCTATTGATTTCCCAAATAAAATATTTGCTCAATATTCAATTGGGCTTCTATCATTAAGCCTATATAGAGACTGGAGATGATACTATGAAACTATCTTATAATAGAAAATTAATTACCATTGGCTTGCCGATCCCCCTGCCCTTTGATACTGACGGAGCAAACTTATGGGGCGCATAGTTCTTATTATGTCCACGTCCGAGACTCATTTCTAAGTATCCTTAATTACTTTTGTTTTCCAAAAAATTAGCAGTATTTAAGCGATTACAGTTGAAATATGACAGTCGCAATAGAATAAAATGGTGTGTTTTAAACTATCTGCTGCTTTTTGTAGTGATGCCAACACAGATACAGAATGTTTATTCAACAGGCACTTTAAAACTGGAAACGAGCCCTGCGAAATGATATATGTGATTGACGATTGATATCGTATTATTGTTAACACATACTTTAAAAGGTACTAAAAAGTAACTACAACAATGAGTTGGAAAAATGGAAACTGATTGGCGAAATTATCGAAAGTAAGTACTAGTGTGAAACGTTGTCCTGCAAACCAGTGAACAGCGCAAGGAAAATCCCTGCCACTTAACTTATGATTTAGGAACACGTAGGTACTCAAACTCGATCCTAACATGAAGTCTTCTTACCTTGATCTTCAACTGCCGACTGGAAGAAAACGCATGTTCATAGAATGGGTTAACATAGCAAAGTCGACCTCGCTCGCTATACTCCCTCGAACTTCTTTTATGATGTTTTGTGCATATCTCAAACTGATTTTACTTATTACTATTACCATTCCTGATACATACATATGCACGGACTCTATTCCATTCGGTTTCTTTCTGAATGTGTGCTATTGTAACTAATGCCTATTTGTGTATTCTTTTTACCAAAATGACCGTACTTCTTTTTAGATCATTATATATTGGAGACATCAATGGATGATGTCTACATTTTTGGATCGATACTCATGATGCACAAACCATTAGCGAAAGAAATAAAGACTTGAAAATTCTCATTCAGTAATAATGACTTTGAGTTTATAACAATGTTACTCATTTGAGATTGAACAAATTATGGTCGCTTATATCAGAAGTTTGTAGTAGTCGTTGACCAATTACCTTTTGAAATAACTATTGCGCTTAAGCTAATAAGGTAAAGCAACTTAAGTAGTTTGATACCTACTCAATTCTCTCGAAATTCTTAGGTTCATATTTGCAGCATCGACGTTGTACAACCTGGATTTCATAAATCAACAAATGCAGATATGATGGATCTATGCACGTCAGAATAATTTATCGTTTAGTACTTGTTGATGCACCGTGTAACTGAGTTTTCCAAACCCAGAAATGTTTTTATGACGTCTAGATAGCTTGAAACATGAACAGATTTTAGTTAACATGAACAGAAATAGGAGCAACAAGAGAATTTATAAATGTTTCGTGGCACATTGATGAGAATATACTTTATAGGAGGTATATCTCAGATTTTTTGACAATAACTCATGCTGTATTTCTTCGCATGAACTTCAGGGATTGGTGACGTAAGCCCAGCAAGATCATAACTGCATGTTATTGTTCTTTAGTTAGTAATACCAGATTTTTTCTGCCATCACAACGTGAAAATTAAAGTCATAAATGCAGACGCCAACGAAGACGGATCACATACAGAATACATAGCAATCTGTAGTCATTTACTTAGTATAGGGGAGTTATGAGACATTTATAATATGGAATACAAACTATATGCTGCAAAAAAAGCAGTAGAAGTAGGCAGTATGAGATACTTTTCCAGCTTCATGAACCATTATCGCAAACTTTTATCGTATTTCTGAGTGCATAAACCTATTTTGGTTGACATGAAGCTTCAAAGAAAGATTTTGTTACTGCAAAGCTAGCATCATATCACATCATAAGAAAATCATAACTTCTTTGCAAAATAATACTGTGAAGTTGATATTTTCACGCTCGATCGAGTGATAATCATTACGAGTCTCTATTTGTAGTACATTACTTTGTGGTGTCCTATTTCAATATGAGTTTGGAGGGAAGACGAAAGCTTACACTGATTCAATGCTAAGTGAATGCTATAGCTAATGTGTAGATGTTTTACATTACACTCCACATTTATATTCTCAACGAGTTCAGAAATCTAATTTTGATCACATTCCTAAGATGTTTGTCAAGGAAGACAATAATAGTTGCCTTCAAAAAATGTTACTGTTGGGAGTCTGATTTTTCCCGTATACTACGTTTTAGGTACTTGCATTGCGATGTTCATAACAGTGAGTTGTGGTAATGCGAATGATGCTTCATATTGTCTTGATCCTTCCTGAAATTTCTTGAACCTTAAAAATTTCTTCACAATCTTTACCATTGTACTTTTTAATTCTCAATTTCTCCTTGCTCCTTATTCATTTTAGTACCCTTCTACTACGAAGTAAATTTAGCCCACGCATTGCATTTATCAAGGGGTATATTTTTATAAGTTATAACCCAAAACAGCTAAATGCTTAAAGGGAAGAGAAGCCTTTTTGGGTTAATATTAGAATATTTCGAGGAATTCATGTATGAGTAATGAAAGGGAGTATTGTTTCATCTGCTTCTTCCTTCCTTGTCAGCCAGCATAAAAATATTTATAAAACAGTCCCATTCACAAGTACTTTATAACGGGAATAAGCTGTTGTTGAGTGTTGGATGTCTGAACACTTCTATATTGCTTGAAGTTACTTTGAGTTTTCCGACTACCCATCACTTTGTTTGACAACAAATTTTCAATATATCATGCAGAAGGAAATGACTTAATAAATGAATGCTTCATCTTCATCCTTTGATTTTATTGTCTGCTCTACATATATTATACCATAGATGTGTTTGCGGGTACCCAACCTACAAATTTTAAGAAAAAACAATTTAAATCCCTTTTTTATGTTTAGAATGCCTTGTGGCATCGGTGTAAGTCGTCAATACACAGAAAACACGCTCCTATTATATTACACTACGGATCCGAAGGGTCGACCCTTCCTAATTGTTGATTGTAGTAGCACAGCTTTCTACTGCTGTTACATGACGCATCCATAATATGCCAAGCCCTAAAAAATACGGTATATATAAACCACCAAGTTTTGCCCAACTTCATTAGCGTTTTGTCGTGTGTTGAGGGCATATCGTTTCAAAATAACTAAGACATTGACATCTTTTCCAGATTCCATGTTATATGTCACTAAACTACTGAAGTTCAGTCTGTGGAGATCATTTGCTTAGTCGATATTAAAGGTAGAAATTTTTGTTACTTACAATGATAATTATTGGATGTATCATCTCTTCCCTTCAAAACTTAAAGCGTGTTGCAGTAGATATTAATGGGTTGTTTGTTGTAATTCCTAATTAATACAATATTCTTGTTATGTACTCTCAAACACAGATCCCAATCCAAAAGATGTGTTACACACCAGTCATGGACGACCTACTCGAGAGCCGTGGAAGGAATGAGCCTGAGATAATTCGACATGAATACTATTGTTTGCTTTGCAGCAAGATATTCCGGAACAGGAGACGAATTAAGTGCCATCTCCGTCGTCGCCATGTTCGGAAAGCACCCCTGGCCATACCGATACGTAGCTTATGGGCGAGAATTTCCATCCTCTCATGAAAGAAGTGAACATAAATAAATAACGTTGCCACTAAAGATGAAGCCTGCCTAAACCTGTTTTATGGGAGCATAAATACTTCCATGTAATTCTGTAAACTCCGATATTTGCTTTCCTGTTGCGTATACAACGGGATCAGGAACTTTTTATGCGTTTTGGTGTTTCGAATTATAATACAAGTAAATAAATGTTTTTTAAGTTTGTATTCACAATCATAGAATGTATTCATGAAGTTTTTTGGGCAGCATACGGGGAAGAAATTTCACTATCATACGATCTGTTCTGTTCTGTTGTATGTCAAAATCTGAACAAATGTTTGAAATTACTTATCATTTTGTGAAACATTAAAACAATCAAGGGCATTTTACTATTCGAATTTGGAAATGATATGGAGCGGTATGCGAAATTGTTGTCAATACTCATTACGTTTGACACAGTTTTCTGACATTAGAATAACAATCCATGCTTCTTTACATTATTACAGTTAGGAGACATTAACATGCTATATTATGATCGAAATAGTTATTAGATGCAAACAATACGTAGAACGATAAATCAATGACAAAAGATTCTTAACTTGCATATTGTGTATGAACTCCTTGCAAGCATAAGCAAACATTTATCCAAAGTTTGAGAGGATGCTGCTGCTAGTTTTTATGAACAAAGAAAGGGAAGAAAAAGAGATTGTATATTGTAGGCTATGAAAGAGTACAGATTTTTCTGCGTCTCTATTCGTAATACAAGTATGCAAGGGTGTTGATGTGAAATGAGACGGATGCTGTAAATAAGAGCAAAAAGAATTTTAGTTGTTTACATAGAATATTATCATAATGACTAGACCCCGGATTTAGATGTTTTTATATATTTTGCATCGCTAACTGTATGGTAATTTCCTTTTGGATGTGCACGATATAGATGAAAATAGGGTCTTTTA
>JAANSM010003730.1:0-12382 GCA_036850725.1 Orchesella villosa | reverse complement strand
TGAAGGACCAGAACATGTGGTGGGACTTTGTGAGCCTTCGCCCAGAAACTACCTTCCACACTCTCCAACTCTTTTCTGATACTGGGCGAGCTGATGGCTACAGGCGTATGAATGGTAGCAGTGTTCATGCTTTCAAACTTGTTAATGCTGCGGGAGGAGTCGTGTTCGCCAAATTTCATTGGAGATCTCAACAGCTTGCCCCATCTCTAACGTTCCAAGAAGCCAAGACTCTTACAGGAACGAATCCTGACTATTTCATTCAAGATTTATATGATGCTATCGAAAGTGGAAATAACCCTAGCTGGCTTCTCTATATTCAAGTCATGACTGTGGAACAGGCTGACAGTTATCCCAGAAATCCTTTTGACATCACCAGAAATTGGCGTGTGGAAGACTTCCCATTGATTGAAGTTGGACGAATGACTCTCAATCGTAATCCTGTCAATTACTTTGCCGAGGTAAGTGAATTTATTTTTGTAACTACTCTACACGTTGATTGTTCAAGTCTGGACTTGGTCTGGACTGTCTGGACGCTTGCTATCGGTATTATCTCCGATAACACAAAGTGATTATATATCTTTTTTTGCATTCAATTATAGGTTGAACAGGTTGGCTTCAGTGTGTCAAATCTTGTTCCAGGTAATAACCTAATTCTGACATTTTAGCTGTAGCCAGTCAGTAGGAATATCGAATGTGGAGTTTAATTTGGATTTTTATTGCTAATAAATAGGAATCGAACCCAGCCCCGACAGAATGCTTCACGGGAGACTCCTCGCTTATCAAGATTCTCTCAGATACCGTCTTGGAACCAACAACCCCCACATTCCAATCAACAGACCAGTTGCTGAGGTCAACTCATACATTCGCGATGGTCAAGCTTGCTACGGAGATAACGGAGGTGGTTCACCAAACTACTTCCCAAACAGTTTTGGTGGACACGAAGCATCCGCAGAAGCAGCCCACGTATCATTCAGTGTTGAAGGAACAGTAGACCGGTTTGACATTCCAGAAGATGAGTTTATCGAAGCGAGATTGTTCCTCGAGCGAGACGTCACCACAGAAAATAGACAAAGACTATTGGAAAGTATTGCTGATAGATTGAAGGATGCACAACCAGAACTCCAGACTAGAGTACTTCAAAACAACTTTTACCCGATCTCAGTAGAGTTTGGTGATGCCGTTAGCGGAGAGCTGCAAAGAGCGTTAAGAAACGCAAACCAGAGAGGATTTAAGAAATAAGTTAAATTATTAATTTAGTAAATAAACCCTATTAAAGCTAAAGAATAATTATGTATGTATGTATATATACTAAATAGATGTGTTATACATTGTACAATAGAATATAAATACAAATAATAGTAGGAATGAGAATAAATTCATTTTTAGGAATTATTATCATTATATTATCGTTTTATTTGCAACGAAATTATATAACAGGCCAAAACAAACTTGCAGCAACATTAGCATTAGCGTATTAGTCAATCTTACTGATCGTAAGTTTTTAATTAACACCAATCATTCAATCATCATTGTTTAGCTAGCAATGATTTGCAAATATGTATTAGGACGAACGAGAGCGAGCAAAACTGGGTCATAACTTTTCGGTGGACTAGATATATAAATATACTATATATAACTCATTCATATTCATTGTTAGCACAATCTTAATTATTAATTGAGCACAACTGGGTCATAACTTTTCGGTGGACTAGATATATAAATATACTATATATAACTCATTCATATTCATTGTTAGCACAATCTTAATTATTAATGATAGGCTCAAACCAAATACAAGAATGAAACGAGAAACGACATAGCACACTAAATTTTAAAACTGGAGCACCATCAAAACGAAACTGTATGTTAATTTTTTGAACAATCACTATCAATATCGAATCAACTATATTCGCAAATATTATCATCAACAAATGACTATCAGCAGCTTAAACCGAGTGACGGGAGTTTCAAGTTTACCGTCTTATTACTACATACACAAATAATGACACGTTAGGAGTGACTCCTACAGTTCTACATACACCCACTACTCTCAAATATAATTGACTTAAAGGATTTTTAAAGCAACGTAATTGTAGCGTGAAAGTAGCAGGTAAATAGTTTCTGTATATTGTATATTTATTTTTTTAAATGTTGTGTACTAGATCACAAACAAACTGATTGTTACACACGAATATGATAATTGCGTGTGATTCTTAGGTCGAAATATTCCATCGAGCGAGGGAATCAAATTAGAGACTAAATAACAAGTAGTCTTTAAGGAGTTTGGGCAATGGGAGATTCGAAACTCCAGACAGCCTTATAGATCTCAGAATGACGTCACGACACATGGACTGTAAAGACTCGACTAAAAAATGAGAAAACCGTTATTTATCTGAAGTTTTCACGTGAAATTGATTAAAATTAATTCATCCTGATCCTACCTTCATTAAGCTGAATAACTCGAACTTTTTTGGTTGATCCATAAACGTCAACAACTGCGTAAAGAGGAGACGCTTGATATGGAATATCTCTCGCACATGGTCCTTGGTCTTCCCCATTTATGATAAAGTGCATATCAGCCTTATTCTCTGATGTAGGAACGTACATGACCCCAATCCTGCTTCCAATGTCAGTCGCCAACAAGTCATATTCCCTAGACTTTATAATACTAGGTATGAGTGCTTTCAGTTGGATAAGCCCCCTTGGTGTTCGAACTAGCGAACCTTCTCCTGTAACATAGAATAAAAATGTATTGCTCATTGCTTAAATGATTAGTAAACTCCTGAAGAGCACTCTTTCACAGTTACCTATGAAGAAGTGTACACTAAAAGCAACTTACTTTGAAGTACAATTGGTTTCCGTCTATAGCTAAAGAGTTCTTGAAGTGCCAAATCGTCTGGGACACCATTGTTCTCCTCATTATTTTGATCTGGATCATCCAACTCGGCTTGCAAGGCTGGATCACTACCTCTTCTCCTCGTGAGCAGCTCCTCAGCACTTGGAGCCTCCCTTCGAACGCTTGTGTAAACATTATTGTGAGTTTTGGTAATAGCGTAAAGCCAGGAAGGGCCCATTGACACGAGATCCGGTAGTGCGTACATGGGAAGAGGAAACCCCTTGTTAGGGTTCATTTGCGTTAGGCCAATGCGCATGTTGCCACTCCATCCCGTTTCATTCTCCTCAATTTCGATGATGAAAAGCTCACCTGCTGCCAGTGGCTAGATCAACAAATAACAAACAACAAACGAAAATTAAAAACCTATTGTCAGAATAGAATATCGGTCATCTGTTGAAGGTAACCTTTGAATCGAAATTTCCAGGAAATATTATGATTAGTATTAGTCTTACCTTTTCACTGAATGTCAAAGCATTTGCAAATGAGGTGCTCCGGGTCGCTGTCACTCTCTCCTGACAAAGGACAATGTTGGAACCATGATGTCGGTGGAAACGTGTGGGGCCTGGTGAAGAGTTCATGGAATGGTTGCTTTCCATACAAACTTTTGTACAGTGTTCGGTCAGTAGAACTTGACACTTGTTTGAGATTCGAGATAGTCTCAGTACGAAACCTATATAATATTATGAGAACCTACAAATCACAAAAACAAAAAATCGACACTTAACGCTTTTTCAACTAATGGAAATATGAATGAAACCCCACAATCATTGACAATCGATTACAACAATCATTGTCAAATTGTAGTCACATTGACAATCACAATACACAATATTTTGTAAAACCTTACCAGTCACCTGCCAGTCTGCTCCAGAAGTAAACTGTAAACTAACAACTTACTTAAATGACACGTTTAACTAGTAGATTTTATTATCAATTATTTATTTATTAATTATCTTTCCGTGATGACTGACAGATAAAGTTATACAAATAATGTCCAGCTGGTATTTGTCAAATTGTATTGTGTTATTCTAATGCATTGAGTGATCATAATAATATTATTATGCCACATGCAAAATATGCATTTNCAAATAATGTCCAGCTGGTATTTGTCAAATTGTATTGTGTTATTCTAATGCATTGAGTGATCATAATAATATTATTATGCCACATGCAAAATATGCATTTAGATTGGTTATGCGATGCTATGTACATCGATATCATCGGTAGTAGATATGTAAGAGTATATATACTCTTCTTGAAAAATTCTCGGAGTCGACTGGATCTAAACTTTTGGTTTTAGAGCTTCCTCGTCCCGTCAAGAGTAGCCCCATTTGGTGCTGAAGTCTTCGACTAATGGCATCAGCACAAACGCAAACATTACAAGAACAAAGTCGGAGATGAACGTGGAGTTTGTGTTATTTATATGCATGCACTATATGCAGAGCAAACGAAACATTCAATTGAACTTTAACAACATATACAAAATTATTTTATGATGGAAAATTGTGAATTTTTTATTAAAATGTGAAGAAATTATAATGCATATTAAATGCTAAAAACAGGGATCAAATTATGACTCCCCAAAATATGTCTCGCATTAAATCAATTGAGCTCCAGTGAAAGTGTCACAGTAAGATGGAGGAGCAGTTGTGGGTGACAAGCTCACATATGCATTATGCAGAGTAGACGAAATGATGGACAATTTAATTACTTAATTACATTTTTGCGAAAGATTGGATAATCATGGTACTTTTATAATACGAGCTAAGAACTGTTAGTGATTAAGGTAAGTAACTTTTGCAAAATGGGCAGGTGCATGGTTTGAAAATTTATTTAAAATTATCAGAAGCAATACAACGTTTATTTTTTTATTAGCATGTAAAGAGATTACAATGCATATTAAATGCTAAAAACAGGGGTCAAATATCTAATGACTGCCCAAAATATGTCCCACATTAAATCAATTGAGCTCCGGTGAAAGTGTCACAATAAGATGGAGGAGCAGTTGTGGGTGACAAGCTCACATCCTTCTTTGTGCTTCCATCAGCAGCTGAACCGTCTTGGAGGTGGATTGAGTTCATGCGATGGCTGTTATTCAATGCTTTCCGAAAAACTCCGACTGCATCAGCGTTTTCACTGCCAGCGATTTCAAGTTCGAAAAGTTTGCCATTCATCTAGCCATAAAAGGAAATGGAGTTACAATAAAAATAATCAAAAGTCTTAATTTTTCATCACGATATGAATTCACGAGTCAGTAATTCATAAAAATAACACAGAAAATGTATTGATAGAGTTAGGTCAATTGTTAAATGTCACGCACTACGTAGTTTGACGTGTGTAGTTCATACCTTTGTTTGACTACAACATATTGCACGACCTGTCATTAAAGTCATAACGAAAGATGTTACAAGCTGAGCTAAACCGGACACTGCCATCACAGAATTGAGAACTAATGAAGTAAACAGCATTGGTAAAGACTTTGCACCTGGGGAGGGGGCAAGAAAAACAAGCAGCAATTAATTTATGTAAAGACAAAGACTATATTTAGCTAGTAAGTACAGTCTTTATTGTTGAGTTAAGGATTGTTTCAGGTTGCCCCAATTTACTTACGGTTCGCATCGTTGGAATGATGGTAATTGTTATACTTGTGAAACACTTCCCTATGGACAATAGTGCCATTTTCTAACGTTACTGGTTCATACGAATAATATCCGCGATCATTGTATCGGTCATAGTCTTCATCATCTTCATACATTGCTTCTCCTATTTTCCATCTGAGGTGGGGAATATTTCCACCGAATTCGCTTATGAGGAGAACGATTGTTCCTAGCACGCTAATGATATGGAGTGCAAAGGACAAATGTAGTTTCCAGTATTTGGCACTTCTCAAACACCACAAAGTTTCCAGTGCAGCGACCAAAACTATAAAAGATGACCAGATACCTGCTCCCATGCTGGCTGTCTCGTCATAAGAATACCTTCCAACAGATAATCCCATTGTGGTCACCTACAAAATGGGCAGTTACCAATACATATCCGTTTCCGAAAAAGTACTCACGATGCTGGAAGGTGTTATCAAGAGTGTGTTACCTGCGCTGAAGAAATCAGAGCGACGAGGAAAAGTTGGGCCCAAGATAATTTTTTGGCAAGGGGCTTACTTATAAACTTGGAATACACATCCTTTTCCGCACTCACCGCCCGAAGACGATATTTTTTGGTATCGTGGCCATAAACGGCAAGTTCATTTGTGCTGTTGGTTCGGGCCAACACTGGCTTTTCAGAAGTCGCCATAATAAAACCTTGAAGATGTAAGATGAAGAATGAAAAATGGTTAGCAGCAGTCGCCGCAAATATAAGATTTACTCTTTTTATTCACAAAATTGTGACCTTTACCAAGCTATCAACTAAAGTCGACTGGCTGTTTAACTATTACGCGCACATAAGTTAATAGACTGATAAAAGGACTTAATGCAAAGTGCATGACATTGAGTTTTAGAGAAATGATAGGGCGTATTTCAAACAAACGAAATAATATAGCCAACCCCACTTGCGTGACCTTTTTTTATATCTGACTCACGTTGCATGTCAGCATGACTTGAAACTCTCTTAAATTCTAGTTCATCATTGACAATGATCATCCAGGCTGGACTAACAAATTGGTTAAAATTGAAAAATAATGAATTTTATCAATTGGGAGAGTGATTGGATGTTTTAAAACGTAAGAATTCAATTCTAATACATTTTATTTCAGGTTTCGTGAGCAAATTGATTCATTGTTACTCGATGTTGCATGATACTACAGAATTTTATAATTTTGCCATTTCCGCTTAGCTTCCTAGTGAGATAACAAAGTACACGGATATTGATGCTCTGCTTTGCTGGTTAAAGTTTAATGTTAATTCCAAATTCAGCAGTATTAGAGTATGACTTTAAATATAAGTCAAATCATAAACGTTTAAAAATTTACGTACATTTACGAATTTTTCTACGAGAGAAAATGTAGTTCTATATATCTACTACTAAAGAAGGTCAAAACGTCTACAAAACAAAACTGTTCCCTTTGTTTCCAACAGATGGATTCCTAGATACCTTCAAGAAAATCATAGTGAATTTGCTGACCAGCCCTAAAAACATTTTTGATTTTGTACAATACTATCAACTATACAACTATACCCACTGTTTTTAGTATAATGAGAATTATTTAGTAAAAACGACATCCATATTATCTTCTTCTTTTTTTGCATGGAAGCAAATATTGAATTTGTATCCATGTTTGGGAAGAAAACGAGTTGTTTGCACGTTAAATGAACTGTACAGGCAAGCTGGGGTCGGGATTCTCATTTTGTGGTAGTTTCTCTTGAAGACAAAGGCCATCTGAATGTGAAAAAGATGTGTGTACATTGTAGCTTGTAGCATTTCATGAATCCAGCCAGCTGCACCATGCTTTGAGACATTTTCCTTCCAATTGTTTACGCGTAATGCTCTTCTTCCTCTCTAGTATGTCTTTCATTGCTCCAATTCTCTATACTGCTTGCTTTCATCCTGTCACTTACATCCCACAATGTTCCCATAAATTATAGCTACCAAAGACCAAACGATGTGCCCACACACCATGTAATAATAGAGTTGATGAACCATGATTGAGCCCGCTTATCTATCCTTTCGGATCATTGGATCATTGTTTTTTTATGTACTTACACACAAATTCAGCATTTATAAAACACGAATGTTTACATTATAAGTAATAGTGCTTTAGAACAGAGAACAACTGATCAAATAAAAAAGAGCACATTCGAAAATACACAGAAAACAAGAAAAATATATATAAAATATATGGATGAGCTCGTGTGCGTAAGTAGCTAGTAAAGAAAAGACGAGCATATATAAACACGCATGAATGGAGCCGAGCCACTATACTTGCCAATTAGCTGTCACATATAAACAATGCAAAGTGATTGTTTTCGAAGGTGATTGAAATGAACAATGGGAAAAAATCCTCTCTTTCCTTTCCCTACCCTAATGACACTTAAACTTGCTGATCCATGCCCTTTTTGTGGATGGAAGGAAGTGGTTAACAACCTAAAAATAAGCTCTTGAAGAAGACAACTAGGAAAAACGTGTGCTTTTTTTGCTACTTTGGAAATCTCCATTATTTTAAGACGACAAGCAATGAGAATGAGATGTGTGTAGGGCGTAGGGTGTAAGAAGTAAAGTAGAGAGTACAAGAACGAAAAGTTATTTTTAAGTAGTAGGGAACCATTTTTAAGCCGCTCTCGCTTTTCGTCCATTCTTTTTTCTCTATCACATGGACAATATTATTAAAAGGTCTTAAAAAGTTTGGGCAGCACTTTATTTTTTGGAACAAAATAAAAATGAGACTAAACTACAATGTAGTTTGAAATGGGTGTGATGTAATATAGTATTTAGGGAAAGGAGGACGATGACCATGCATTTGGTGGGGTGACATCGAGGAAGTGAAAGCATCTGTGTACTTTTTGCGTGGATGCCGGATGTATATATACATAATACTGCTCTAACTGCTCCCTCAAGTTTTGGTCATTGCATTGTGAATACTACAAAAAAGCTGTTGCTGTTGTGGAACAATGCTTGGAAAAGTTTGTTTTTTCCATAGCGCATCACATTCATTTTGATTCACTCGTGAAGATACTCACACACAATGTTCTTATGTAGATGAGAAATGATTCCACTGATGGTTTTTGTTTGGATGGACTGCTTTCTCTTTTCATATCTCTTTCACAGTGTGCCAGTAAAAGTCACTCAAAGTGTGTATATCCATTACTTCTCATGTTGGTTTTTGCATTGGGGTATTCTAAAAAAGAGCTTACATATCGACCTCGTTTTCCTCCATTTTCTCCTCCCCCCACCAAAAGTTTCTTTTGTAAAAAAACAGAAACAACTCTGTGAAACCGTAGCCGATATTGTTTTGCTTAATTATTGTACTTCGCATGTTCGCATTTTTATTTTTGGAATCCCTAATGACTTGGTCAACACTTTTTCTACAAAATAAAAAGAAATTTTTAAAGTTGCTTTATAAATAACAACAAATTATGCTCTGTAATTTAAGCACACGTTTGTAAACGTTTAACCATTTGTTTCCTATCTCGAAATTTCAAAGCGTGATAAGCTAATGAGCAACAGAAAAAGTTTGACAACAAAGGAGATGTCCGCAAGGAAATTCCATGGGTAAATGTACTTTCACCATTAATATAGGATCCAGTTTTCAAGTGAAACATTTTGGTTTTACCTCATTGTTTAGTTTGCTTTTTAATCGTCACAGATTTTCAAAGGTAGTTTTTCTACACAGGATTTGAAAGCAGCAAATAAAGCTGAGAGAAGATGAGCCAGAGGAGAAAAAGGAAAACAAAGACTGATGACTTAGCTTTTACTGCACGGGTGCTCATGAAGAATGGGATGGGGATAACGGTCAGAGAAGCAAAAATATAAAGACATTGTGTGAGTGGACACTGCTCCTTTGACAATGACACGCGGAGAAGGCTAAGCTGTTATTGTTGGTCCTCCGTATGAGGTCGCGTATGAGGAGTGTGTGGGATCCACATCCACATTTTTATAAATAGGATTTTCTTTTTTTCTTAAGCATCTCCTTTTCCATCCCAATTCCAACTTCCAAGTCACATGAGAAATTGGGGAGGCTTGGCCAAAACTGAATGTTTGGTTTCCGGTAAAATATCTGTCTTTTACAAGGAATCTTATTCTCATGTGTTATATGTATCTTATATACCTTTAACTTAACCCACTCCGGGAGATTTAACTGACACTAGTCGCCGACAAAACGAGAAAGAAAAAAAGGGAGAGAGAGAAAGAGTAAAAGAGTAAGTAAGTGAGGCGTTATTAAAAAGCCTCTTGACTAACTCTCTTTTTTGGTCGTTGGAACAAGAAAAACAGGAACGTGGTAGCTCTTCACCATTGTGTGTCTCAGTAAGAAGAAGAAATGTTAGAAAGGATGGGCCATGGAATGCCGTCTTAGTGCCAGATAATGGTTGGAACTAAGCTGCGACATTTTCCTTGCTTTAATCCTCTTGTCGTTGTATCTTTCTCTCTCTCTTTCCCTACAAAGAAGTCTTCTTGTTGGTTGGTACAGAGTACAGAGGAGCCAAAACCCAAGTAGTATACTGTGTGACTGCGTACCTAACCACCGTGCATTTACTTAATAATAAAGTCAGCAGCTTACCACCAAAACCAACATTCATTCACTTTGTTCGTATACAAAATACATGCTTATATAACTATGTATATTTCATTGGTATCGGATGTGTAAAGGAAAGAAAGAAAAAATGTTGCTTGCTGACGACGCTTCTCGAGGATGCCATGTGCATAGTTTCCTTCTTCTTTTTTACTAACTTCTTAATGTCCTTGTGGTCATCATCATCATCATTATCATGATCATCATCAACAGCCCTATTTTCACATCCATTTCTGGGGAATGGTTCGTTTGACCCTACACTCTTATAGTCCAACAGTTAAGAAGGAAAAGAGGAGAGAGAGTGAGTAGAAAATATTGTTGACTGACTTTTTTCTCTTTCTCTTCTTATTCTTCTTAAGTATTTTCTACTTTGGGAACTGATGGTGAAAGCGATGAACCAGCTCAAGGACAAGTTTTATGCGAAAGAGAAAATAGAAGAGAATAGTTTGGGTAGTCCGACAAGGGCTTCCCTTCCCCCTTGCCTCCTCAAGACTTGAGTAAATAGACCCGGAGGAATTTTCTAATAAACAGTCCATTTGCTAACTTTGTTAGCAGAAAATTATCATAAAATGGTTGGACGACGGAAATGACCATCTGATGTACCACTGGCAAAAAAAAAAGTTTGCAAAAAACTCTTCTTTATTTACTGAACCATTTGAACATTTTATATTTGCAACGGAACAATACACACTCCTTCAATTTGTATATATATAAATTGGATGTTTTTATAGATATAAATATATACATATATACAAGTTGGCAACCGACATGTCCCACGTCCCATCTCATCTCCCACCCCCCACAATTTCGTTCTTTGAAGCTTGAAGCGGATCATTAAGTTTGATGTTGAGTCTCATTTCTCTTTACTGAAGTCCGATGCAGTTTCCCAGTTTCCGGTGATGCCGATGATGAGCCTGTGATTAACAAAGGAGCTGCAACAGATACATCTTTGTAGGCAGCTGAAACAGTTCTCCTTTCTCTCCCTCCTGTCCCTGTCCCACTATGTCCTTCTTGACCTACAAAAAGAGAGTGAGCACTGCATTTTATTCTTCTTTCTGGCAACCCAGACACTTTTTAATTCCTCTTTATAACAGAAAAAGATTAGACTTGTCATTGTCATAAAAAGTTAACAAGAACATGTGAAAATTGTTCTACAAAAAATACATATATATATACACGTTTTTTTATACCATAATAAAAGTTGAAGAATAGTTTTTTGAGGGAGAGAAGTACATCCCTTTTACACACATAAATGATGAAAATGGCGACAGCTTGAAGAACATTGAAAATGTCAAAGACAGCCCAGTACCAGGTCAACGTTGGTCCACTTTCCGCCCAACTGATCACTTCAAACACTCTTGTGACTCCCATCACAAAAAATAACTTGGCGAATAGTTGAACCCTTCAAGAAAAGAGCATACAAAAGAAGTGCTACCGTCATCATTATCATCATCATCATCATCATGTTTGTTCATGTTCATAGAGTTGCATATATATAGATATATTATAGGATTTTTAAGGTTTTGAGCAAACAAAAAAAGAAGAGGAAAAAAATACATATAAAAATAAATGTTTTCTAAAGAGAAAAGTTTGTCCTTGTGGAGGAGGAGAGAGAGAGAATTAGATAATCATTTAGCATTTTTTATAATTTTGTTGGACATGGACACTGCAATAATAGTAAGATGAGAGAATAAGTAAGTAGGAAGAAGTATGTGAAAGTAAAGTCGGTAAAAAATAAAAGAGAGAAAAAAAGGGAAAAGTCATACGACTGATGATGTCGTTCCAGATTCTTTGTGGCCAGCTGAGTCTGTTGACTGTGTCGACAGAGTCGGTAAGTCGTAACAATAAAAAAGAGGAGATTGCAAAGAAGGAGAGCAGCAGCTGGGAAATAGAGATATACGCCGAGAGACAACTGCTTGATTTCACAAGACTCTCTTCCATATGCAGGTAATGGGACTCCAACAACGGCACAATCATCCTCTGAGGCTTCCCTGAAATTAAGAAATACAACCACACAAATACACACTTTCTCTCTCTCTTTCTTTAAATACTTTCTTTTTAAAATCATCCTTATATATAGAGTTTTGTGCTATGATATCAAATCTACATTAGGCTAGACTACCGCGGCCGCATTACGACTACTACTTTCTCCACTTTGCGAAACAAACTGGAGAAAAAGAGAAATAAAAGCAAACATGTTTATGCCTCTCTTGTCAGCAGGTTCATGGGAAAAAATTGTGTACTGGAACAACTTGTTTTTTTTT
>JAANSM010003729.1:0-12383 GCA_036850725.1 Orchesella villosa | reverse complement strand
ATATTGTCCACTTTACCATTAAAAGCCACCTGAACTAGGGTGGACATAGCCGGTTAAAATCCTGGCTAATAATGGACATGGCCATTACCGTTATTATCCAGTTAACATGTCTGCTTACGGATAAAATTTCAAATCTTCTTGATTCTTGATAACTCACTGTGAGAGGGAGAAGGGAAAGAGAGAGAGATCGAGAGAGGTTTGGTTGGTTGAATTCATTATCATATCATAAGAGTCACTACATTCATCAAACTTCATTTTTCATGTGAAGTATTCAATAGAAAAGCTGGACTTGTCACTGTCACACACATTCATTCACAATGGGATCCTCGGAGAGCCTAAAGTAAAACTTTTTGCTCTTTGAGGTCGGAGTTCCATTCATCTCATTTTTTAAGGAATATAGACCGTTGTAAAAGCTAGCTCTACTCTCACATCTGATATATTTTTTGAATAAACTGCATTCATATATAAACATGAATATTACACGCATAAGCAACTGTAATAGCATAATATCCTTTACGAACGGTTGATGATATGATGGGCATGTCTTGTCAGAGAGAATGGGCATTGATGAGAAATGGAGAGAAGAATAAGAACTCAAAATTTAGAATGTCAAATCTCAGTCTCTGCTGCCTCCTTTTCTTTCCCATTGTGAAGAGGGCTAAAAGATGAATGCATATCAGTCACATTCAAAGTTTACATTGATGTCGTTGATGGTGATGATCATGATACGTTATTACAAATGGCATTTTATTCTTTGTCCTACAGAGACACATTCTTATGTCAACCAACAAGAGCGAGGCAACACATCCGTTCTAAAAAACGATCTTGTACATCATAAGACGGAGGAAGATCAAGTTGGGAGAGCTGTACGTGAGTGCCAAGCAAGAGTTTTGTGGTGTGCTGCTGTGGTGGTATATCGAGTCGAGTCAAGCTGAATGAAATGAGTTACGTTTAGGAATGGAAAACCACTGCTGTCAGGTCTCGTTTCTTTTTTTTCGCTGCTATATCCATGCCGGGTTTTCTCTCGAAGACCATGATGATATTGGACTACTTGGACATAATGCATTTGACATGCAGACACATTTACAAAATGACCTTCATTTATGCAAGATGATACTGACGACGACAATGATGACTACGATGATATATTCATAAAATAAATATATGTGATTTCATAGGGTTGATTTAATATATAGGCGTTATATGAGTTTATGTATTTTCTTGGCGTACAATATTATTCCACTTGTACATGAAAGATGACATGGTCGGTTCAGAGAGAATGCTTACTCCATTTCATATAGACACTGAAAAACTCATTCCTCACATTAGTTTCCTTCCGTTTTCTCTGATTTGCTCTTCCCCAGACTTTGGTATATGACACGACGGAGTAAAAGGCGAGGCGAGTATTATTATCATACTAGCTTCACCGCAATGCATTTTCTTGTGACATTCAATATTTCCTATTCATTTTGTCCTATTCATTCACTGAGTATGTACAAGTGTCTGAGTGACTTGAGTTTCGCATGTTTTACAATATACTTTGTATAATATCATAGTATATCGCACAAAAACGAAGATATGATATGGTAATTTAGGGAAAATTTTCAATGTTGTTGGTTAAAATGATAAAATGGGAATGCTCAGAAAAGAAGTGTGTATAGCATATAGTAGCAGACAGCAAAGAGTGCTCTTAGGAGCGAGAAAAGAGAACTGAAACTCTGGGGAGAAATGGCATTGCAAAAGTAAAGGCTTTATACTTGTTAGTTTACGCTCTGCATCCAAAAAACTCTCTTCACATATATAGCCAGTGAGGCAGTGAAAAGGGTCGACGCAAGTGTATGGTATTGTGGTGGAGAAGAAGCGTCACACTCACATAAACACAAAAGGAGATGGGATCCGGTGATGAATGTCTTGAGCGATGTAGCCAATCATCTGACAATGCTAGCCCCTATTTGTCATTTGTCAACTTGTCAAGTTTGAAAATATCTAAGGGACATATGGAATATATACACACGGAGAAAAAAAAGAGCGATGTGATGGTTAGATGCAATGAACAATTGTTGTGTGTGTAGCTCTGAGCTTACACGCTATGATGCTTCTAGCCAGAATAGAGCAGCTACTAGAGAGCTTCTACTTCCTCTTTCAAAGCAAACTTTGTGTTCTTCTGTGTTTTTTTGCTTTATGCATAATAATAATAATGTATAGATTCTTCATTCTAAATAGTTGGCTCGTTTTTAGTAATATCTTTCATCTATTTACAATATAATACGAAATTATGTTTTATACTGAAGGTTAGGTGTATAGCTACATATATTTTTTCATTGTATATATGCCTCTTCGCATCAACAACCTTCTTTTCATCTTTTTCCAAGAGTCCCAACGGTGTAGTATTATGTTATGAATGTGTAGGTTTGACTTGACTTGAGCTAACTTTTCTTGGTGAGGTTTTGTGACCGTTTGGTAGTTGGCATTGTATATATTATGATGAAACTATTTTTGACAGTTTTTACAAGATGATACTGACAATAATTTTACTCGAAATCAAATTATGTTACGCTGATGTAAAAAGAAATTAAAAATTTCTTTGATGATGAAACGTACAAATGCAAATGTCTGAAAACTAACAGAAATAATTGTATGCCATGGATGTTGTCAAACCCACTCAGCTCTGGTGTCATCTGCACAGAATACAAGTAATACAACTATGCACACATACATTCGTGTGGCATTGTTTCTCTCTGTGAGGGCACGACTGGATTTAATAAGTTGGAATTAGCAGTGCCACGTACATTTCCCTTCCTCCTTACTATTATTATTACCAACTGGTCTCGTTATTATTTACAGGCGGAAAAGATACCATTACCGCATCAGTGGAGGAGTTGATGACGAAGTCTGAAAAGAGGAGATGATCTACAGGCCACCAGGAACACAGACCACAATTTTGATAAATGTAAATGGGATATGTTACCTTGAGAATAGTAACAACTGGGATTGTTAAACAGCAAAGCCAGACAGGGGAGCAAAAGAGAGAGAGAGAGCCAGGAATGTTGTCATCTTTGGAATTTCAAAAAGGGTCGGAGAATTCAAAATAAGCTCATGAACATAAATATGTTGTGGTTCGTATCGGAAATGAAGGATGTGTGCACGTGTGTGCTTGTAGAATGAAATGTGCTTTTTGTTATTATAGTAGTAATACCAATTTTGCAACAGTAACAAGAAATACTAATAGTTTCAGAAACACGAGCATTTATACGAAGAAAACGAATTTACTCAAAAGCGGGTACGGGTAGCTGGAGTAATTTGATTAAGCTAGTAGTCAAACGCTATTATTGATATTGATTTGAATAGAGGAGTATAATTTGCAATGGGAGAAATAAATCTGCGCACTAATTCTAACTAATTTTGAGGCGCCTTTGTGGAGTGACCTCAATAAGAACAAAATTTAACGAAAAAACAGTATGCAATTTAGTCAAGCACAAATAAGTCAAGCAAATACAAAGTTAATAGTGAGAACCAATTCGGAACTCTGGCTTCCGTATACAGTTCCTCCAGACTTTTGAAGAAACTCTGATAAGAAATCAAGAAAGAAAGGTACAAAGAACAGAAAAAGTCACCCTTTTCTACAGGTACTACATTTTGCAACACCATAATAAACCAAATCAGGCACATACGTTTCCGGGCAGCGGAGATTTATGAGGTTTTATCGATTGTTACACCATCAAAGACTAAAAATATAATCATTTCTTTCCACTGCCACTCATTTGATAAGAATAGGGTGGTCAACATAAAAGCAAAAGGAAGGCTGATAATCGAATGTAACTAAAATGAAAACCGCTTGAGTCAGGATAATCCCTCGGTTTCTTCTGGGAATTCGATGAATTGTGCAACGATAATAAGATTTTCCGATGAATCATGTTGCTGTTGGAAATTGGTAGTTGCTAAAAGAATTGACCAAATTAATATTTACGCAAAAACACATTCCAGACCAACACTTGTATAAACAAACAACATATACAAAGGATATAATAAACCAATTACAGCAGGAATCCAAAGAATTTCTAGATTAAGATTGAAACGAGTCCGAGTCAGAGATTGTTGGGAGAAGATTTAAGGTACATATTCCGTGCGTTCCAATTATTAGTCCTGAGTCGTGATGATGATGACGATGATACCAAAGCTTGTGTTACTGATCAACAATCAACACAAAAATAATTTACTTGAAATCAAAATTCCATGTTGAACCTTGTTTTTAGTATCGCGAAAACAAAGATGTTTTGGTACAACATGGATTTTACTATTAATATAGCGAATATCAAGTAGCAATGATTATGTATCTTGTTTTTTCCATGCTATACTTTTAATTATGTTCATGTAGGATTGCTAATAATATTGTGATAACCCAACAAGTGTGACTACCGTTAACAGTCTGTAAGAAATCCTTGCATGCGTCATACATTATACTAGTGCGTGTGTAAACACTCAGATGAACTGACTATAATACTTTGTTTCTATTCCAGTTATAGAGAATGTTTTTCGTATGGATGAAAGGGGGTTGCAACGTAGTATATATAGTAAACCTAAAACACTACCGTATCTGATAGAGATGGAAAAAATGAGAAAATGCTAGGAAAGAAGGACAAAGAGGAGCTGAAAGCAATTGAATGGACTTATGAAGAGAAGATGAACATATGGCGCCAGGGAAAAACTTGCCACACACACAGCCACAGAACACTTTCTCTTTTTCGAATGCCCATTAAGTCGTCCCCTTACACAATCTTTTTTTCTCTCTCGCTTCATCATGTACGAACATATGGTTGCAATACAGAGAGAAAGCCTCAATCTAAATATATGGGAGCTCGAGCTATATTCTATATACCTGTAATTTTGTGAAAGAACTCTATAACCAGAAGAAGAAACGCACAAAAGAAGAAGCAGCAGAGTTTCTTTTTGCACAAAACCCTTGATTACCCCGTATTCATATGGATTACACAAGACGATTCTTTTGCTTTTTTTACCTCCTGTTTCTCTTTCCTAGAATATCTCATCATTTTCTCTCTCTGAGAACTGGAAACGGGAACTTAAGTGGGAACTACAGCCGGAGCAGACAGACGGCGAAAGCTAGAGATCATCGTCATCATCATCACACATCTCCTTTTCCTTTTATTTTTTCCCCAGCTTTTTCACTCAAGCCCTGTTCCATCACAAGACTCCGACTTATTTTTACAGGAGAAATGAGTACCATGAAAGCTTTATCATGTTTCGGATAGAAAATCCGGTTCGCTTTATTTCTACTCAAAAGATGATGCTTTAAGAGTAACCGAAAGCATGTCATCACATCACAGACAACTGGAATTTTTGAACTTTTGGTAAAGAATTTTAAAATTGATGTAAACGTGAAGTGAAAACTGGACTACATGGTATTTTACAAAGAAGAAATAGTAGAAACAAAGATTTTCTTTGCGAGTTTGAAATATTTTGTGGTTTTTGGAAATGATGGGAAAGTTATCAATTTCGAATGCCTCAAAGGCTATATAAGCTCAACAAGCAGTATACGAGACATCCTCTGCTATTTCATCCGAAACAAGAGTGAAAAGGATTCCAATGAATTAAATGAATTCTCACCCATCTCCACAATGTATACTAGCCATAAAGAACATGAATAAATTTGCTGATTTGTCATACTTCTTTCGGTTATTTTCTCACTCTATTATTCCACATCGGAATTTATTTTTACCACCCCCTGGAACACGTACGTCTAGAGGATGGATAAGACAGAAAAATGATGAGTTTGTTATAATGCCTTGTGCCACACCACCACAACGGGGAAAGATTCTATTAAAAACATTATTTCATCTCCTTTTGTTGTCCTGTGACTGCGTTGACTATCTCAAAGCGAATACATACTAGACACATAGATATGCGTCCTCCTCCAACCTCCTTTCTAAGTGAAGCTGAAAATTTTAGTCTGAGAGAAGAGATGACGGGAGGGGCTTTATTCTTTCTTCCTCATCTTTTTCAAAAACCTTCATTTCCATTTCATTCAATTCTCTATTCTATTCTTGGTCTCCAACCAACCACAGTCGGAGATTTATGAAAAAGGACACAAAATGTTAGATTGAGATGGTTGTGTGTGTGTGATGATGAGGCTCATTGAACGCTGCGGGAGGACGTCACGGGCTCAAGTGTTGATGCCATTCTATTCCACATAATTGTATGTTCTCTCAATCTCTTTACCAAGTATAAATATATTGTTTCGAGAAGATACATTTTCCCTGAAGAGACCAAGAATATGCTTCTTCGCTACCACTACAATGACATGCCATGCCGTTTAATTATATTTGGATTTCCCAAAAGTTTTTTTCTTCTTCTCTCTCTATACTCTACCTCATCTCATGACAGGTATAAAACGTTAGAGAGCTTAGGTGATAGGGAAGGATGCAGCGAAGAAAATTTATGTGCCCATGTTCTCTTGCTTGTCTTTAAATGCATTATTATTACTTTTGTATTACAATTCCATTATAGGAGGGCTGTCAGAGTGTTAAACATCATAATAATATTGTGTTCGTGGGGTTATGCATGAAGCCATCATCTTCTTGGGAATATAGTTTTGAGCTGTGCCGTTGTGCGTTAGATTTTCCGATTTCCTGATACCAATTTTTTGACGAGGTTTGTTTTTATGTACTTAATATAGGATTACAAAAGAATTCTCAGTTCCTATTCACCAGCATCAAACATCAAACTCTCTTAAAATTTCGTCTCACGGCAAAAACAACGCAATTTTCGTTTGAAACAGTCCCCGTCGTCACTTTTCCAAAAGCATATTAAGATTCTAATCTAAACTAGGCGTATCATACTACGAATGTTACAGACTGTTGACAATTCTTTATTGAGCTCGCAATTATTTGTCAATTTTAGTTGATTCGAGTGAGTATTATATTGAAATGATTATGGCAATGACTATTTTGAGAAGCAGTACATGGAAATATTATAATGCTATTACTATAGGCAGAGCAAGGAAGGATATATACGTAGACTATTGAGGGTTGGGGCCACAAAAATAAAGCACAATTTAAATGCAATCAAAATCTCATTAAAGGCTGTCTTACCGTCATCATCATCATATAGGTAGCATGAGGTTATCCCCCTCACCGACTACAAAGAAGTAGTTGATGCTCATAGCATTTTACTTCTAGATCCTAGTGCAGCGCAAAGCCAAATGCTGCCACATACGGTAATTGGTGAAGATCAAATCATATTCCATGACTTATTGCTCCTTCCATTCCATTTGCTCCTTCGACTCTGCCTTGGGATACACCATGCCTCCATCTGTCAGTCACTCACTTTCAAACCAAGATGCAAAAGAGGCTACAATCATCATATCATCATCAAAGGCTGGTCGACTGATGGTTTCCATTGTATGCCGCTTCATTCAAAGCTATCGAATTTTACAAGAAAAAGGGAAATCTCTGCATTATCGTTCATTCAAAATTACATACACGATGACATTTTTCAGGACAAGAAATCATGGTAATCGTGAGGATGAATGCGTTGCAACGCTTTTCTTCCCTTGCATATATTATACCTCCTCTTTGTGACGTGAGAGCTGTCCATTGATTTAGTTGCTCCGCATTGCACGCTTAGATTAGGTCGTGCTCTTTCCTATCCCCCAATTTTTTTTGTACTCACAAGAAAAGTTGAGCTGCAATAAAGCCATGGTCTTCACTACACTCATTTAGATTGCACCTAGAAAATTACTTAATTCATATCAAAGATGCGCAAAGCATAGCAGAACAGTATATGTCTATTACAGAGAGAAACATTATATTCTCGTTACACAAATCACCAAATCCATTAGCCTGATTATTATTTTTATGCATACTATTCTTTTATTTTTCAAGACGAAGTGTAAACCATGGAATATTCATCAAGGGCAAATATTACAAGGAAAAAAAAGAAGAAGAGTAGTAATAACAATGCATCTGCCAGCAACAGTACCGAAACGAAGGAACGTGTATGTGTAGGCTTTGTAGCATTGCAAGGATTTAATATTTTTTATCATCATCATCATATGATAACTCTTCCATTTAAACCTCATCGTGTAGGCACATTTCATTCTCGTCCAAAGGGACTTTGAAGGCGCAGCTCCTGCCATTGTGTGGCATGATGATGCATGATGTAATGGCTGTTTTTCAGCTACACATAATACTGCGTGCGTACCATGAAGGAATGTATATTCCATAAGTTTTTTTTCACGAGTAAAAAAGGCATTATATTCCCGTTGAAGAAGAAGTGACGCCTTCAGAACCCACATCACATCGCATCACCGACGTTAGCGCACAAAACCTTGCATCATGCACACTGCAAACACTGTCGTTATGTACCTGGCTCTCTTTCCTTACTACCAAAACTACAGAGGCTTACTCTCTAGCTTGATGTAGTGTGTCTCTCTCGCTCCGTGTTGATTTGGAGCTCTACAACACTTCTTACTTTGCTCCCATGCTTAAAAGCCTCTCTCTCTCTACTTTACTCTCTTGCTGCCTCCACATAGACACGAATACATCATCATGACACGCCAACAGATGAAAAATCACTTTGTTTGACATGACAGCTACTCAGCCCACCATTCTTCGTGCATAATGGTTTCCAGCGTTTCCTCCAATGGATTGGATGCATCATGATGATGGAGTGGCTGAGCCGAGCTAAAAAAACAGCGCGCATCTATACCTAATACATGGCTCATATTATACTTTTACCAATATCAGAAGAACATTTTTTGTGGAGTTTTCGTACTAATCTTTTTTCCACTGCCTAAATTCATAGCACAACATCATAACATAATATAGCGCGCATATATATCCATCTTATAGGAGAACATGTAATTCCAATATTAATAGCTTATTATTGGTATCCGTATTATTCGATATTATTGCATCTCCAAAAATGACAGCTCATGCAACTCCCTCAAAGTGTTTTTATATAACCTCTCTGCTCATGATAACAATAAATATTCATACACAAGTGTGTGTAGTCATTTCTTTGTCAGAATATAAAAATGTTTACCTGCCCACTCGCTCTCAACTATTGCATAATGGATGATCAATTTTCTGCGTCATGATTGACACGATACAAGTTTGAAATTTGTATTAATTAGTACATGTGACGTTTACTTTGTTTCGTAATTCATTTGAGCTGAATGATTGCGTGATGATAAATGATGCTATTGTTTAATACTTAAATTTTAAATCGATAAATTATGTACATTATAAGTAACGATGAACCTGATTTACTAGCTGTTAATAATGACCTGTAGGAGTTATATTTAGTGTCGCATTGTAAAACAGATGTGGTTTATTTTAACGGGAATTGAAAATAGGTGTAGGTACTTATGTGTGGGAAGGCATGATTATAATACTCTAGATTGGATACATTAGATATATGTTTTTACTTCAGTATAATAATATTATCTGCTTGTGTCAGGCTCCCATAAATACGTGCAAATGTAGTGCTCAAGAATAGGCTTGACAGGGTGCGTAGCCTTATTCCCTGTCAGAGAAAATACATGCAAACCACACTGTAATGATGATCACCAACGGACAGAAGGCACTGGGAAAAAGAGAGAGAGAGAAAGAGGAAAGTTTTGTGTGTTTGAAAAATGTTCAAAGACTCCCGAAAAAATGAGCTGTCAACTTAAACCTGTAAGGAAATAAGATGCAAAACCAAACCAAAATCCCAAGGCACAGGGAAACTTTACTCGGATCTACACACACAGCTCCCCTTCTTCGATCGAAGGAAAGAAAACACTCGCCTTAAAATACAAAGAAATGGAGCTGTATGAAAATGTGGAAACAATATGCTATATCCTATCCCAAGCCTTGAGTTCTAAAGCTAACCTAACCAAGCAAGGTATAAGTCTAATCACAAAAGTTTGCAATAACTTATGAGTTCAGATCATAATATATGCATGCATCCGTTGGATTTAACTGATTACTAATTGTATTAGACGATCAGAGATATACAAAACTATATAGGAACAACCTTACCCTACAGTTAGACACAAGCAAAGTCACTTCCCTTGAAAGCAGAAAAAATAGTTTATGATTGAAAACAAATGTATCACACAAGGCATACTGATGAAAAGTGCGCAACAAACAACAACAGCTAAAGTGATACATAGTATATATAGGATNTTATGATTGAAAACAAATGTATCACACAAGGCATACTGATGAAAAGTGCGCAACAAACAACAACAGCTAAAGTGATACATAGTATATATAGGATTCCAAGTTCAGAAAGCGATTGAACTGGAAAAGGGAAGAAGAAGATGAATACCTCGAAAAAATAATATAGCATAATGCATATCGGATAAACCATGTCAAAAACATAGATATGTTTTCGCGTGAATTGTAATAATTCAAAACGTCTATCTGTCACTAGCATAATGCGTCTAATCTATCTTGGGTCCATCTCTTTCTCATTCGTTTATTCACTCACTCGCTATATATATCTATGTAATACGTATGCTCTCTCCCAGTTTGTAGTGCATTGCAGGGCACACTTTTCCCGCAAACTTTTGCTTCCTTTCTTCTCTACTTGTTTAACTCTCTTTCTTCTTCTTCTTCTCTCTCTCCCTCAACAGACTTTTCTTTGGGACAAAACTCCTAATAATTCGTCCTTTCACTCAACAAACAAACTAGAAACTTCCAAACAAACAGCAATTTGAATTGTAATAATTCAAAACGTCTATCTGTCACTAGCATAATGCGTCTAATCTATCTTGGGTCCATCTCTTTCTCATTCGTTTATTCACTCACTCGCTATATATCTATGTAATACGTATGCTCTCTCCCAGTTTTTGTAGTGCATTGCAGGGCACACTTTTCCCGCAAACTTTTGCTTCCTTTCTTCTCTACTTGTTTAACTCTCTTTCTTCTTCTTCTTCTCTCTCTCTCTCCCTCAACAGACTTTTCTTTGGGACAAAACTCCTAATAATTCGTCCTTTCACTCAACAAACAAACTAGAAACTTCCAAACAAACAGCAATTGAATGAAAAAACTAAGTATGGAAGAAAGCACAAAAGCTGAGGGAACTGCTCCACTTTTCTGCATTCACCAGGCGTATCTCTAACTCTGCGATATATACTTTTTTAGTATACGATACGAGAGCGACGCAATCAGAACAACGTCGTGGCTGTCTGGTGCCTCTGCTCCCGCATGGCGTTTTCTCTCTTCTCTTCATGCATGGTTGGACAGGGAAATGTATCATTACTTTTACCGAATTACATAACCTAGTAGTAGTACACGTAGGTATTACTATCTTCTTCCGAGAAGCTTCTTCGTCGAGCTGACATAAAATGCTTTCAACGATGATTATTTTCTTTCTTTATATATTCTTGAATGAAAAAAACAAACATTGAGCATCAACCAAAGTAAAAGTAGAGTGTGTGTATGTGGATATCTATGTCGTGGTAAATGGATTATTTTCACATCTTCTAATTGCCACCACATACATAGAGAATTGGCTGCTACAAATCGTACAACAAGAAGAATAGCGTTTTACTTATATATAAAATGGTAGTATGAATCATCGCCTCAATGCAAGGAGAAAAATAAGAAGGAAAGGAGACAATGAAAAACGCATCCTTTCATTCATTTTCACGGTAAGCTTTCATTTCCCATGTAAATATTAATGTTTCTAAATTTTCTCCCACTGAAGAAAAAAAAATTGTCATGCGTCTCGCCTGGAAAAAGAGCTATGATCTTCTCATACTTTTACTTCCCTCATTCATTTATTCCTTCCCAACTTAAAATCTTTTTTCTCCTTGAATATGAAAGACTACTGGGATCAGATGACAGTGATTGATGGCTTACTACTAATAAATCCTGCAATCCCTCATCTCTTCCCTTCATCATGCCTTACTATCAACTATGTATATTCTTTGTATAAACCTTTTTTTGTGTCTATACGTTTTAGCACAAGAAATGAGTTATTTTTTTCCAGCTTGCCAGCCAATCAGAACAGTCGGCCAACTACTACCTTCCATCACATCACAAGACATGACTTTCGTCGCTACCACCATTTTTAAGTAGAACTCTTTTTAAGATAGCCTTTTGAATCATCAGAATTTACTTATGTACATGAACTTTAAAGAATTCTGAGGGTGAGGGGAAAATTATACCGGATACGCGATGTAAAATATTCTTGAGTCCGTGAAAAATACAACCATATATATTGCCCCGTATCAAAAAGTACCCTTTTCACTTTTGAAACTTTAACTGGCTCCTTCCTTTCCGAATTTCCGTCGTTTCCAAGAAGATCCTTGGGTGCATCACAACATGTCTTCATCAACTGCTCCGTTAGAAAAAGTTTTTGTTCGTATACCT
>JAANSM010003728.1:0-12384 GCA_036850725.1 Orchesella villosa | reverse complement strand
CCCAGACAGACAGACAGAAATGAAACTGATCTCAATATCTACTAATACGCGTTTTCAACGCTTTCAGTAGATAATAAATGACGTGTCGTACTTTAATTTAGGTGCCGACTTAAAATTGCACCGAGATTAAATCTAAAACTACCACGATTCTGCTTGACACGTTTTTATGTAATGTTAGACCTTTACAACTAACAGCAAATTAATTGTATTTTGAATGCAAAATTGGCAAAGATTAAGTGGCGTCAGCCTGTCAAAGTAGTTGCCTGAAAAGAATTGGATACGAATAGCCGCCCAAGAATTCAGTGTTTTCGAAATATATCGTCGTCTTTTTCTACTAACTAATTGACAGTGTTTTGAATGATACTGATAGATTTGGTTGAACTTCTTTTCACAATGTATGTGTACCTTTGATGCTTCGCCAAAAAATATGATGAAAACCAAAAACGAATTCACTGATATCAGTAGTGACAGAATGTAGATTGGCCCAACATTTTTGATAGTAAAGAGCATAAATGTAGAACATATGCTTAAAATTGTAATTGTCAGAATTACCACGCCCATGAAATCTGATCTGTGCCTCAAATTATACATTTGAGCTGGTAGTCGTAGTTTCCTGTAGTCTGTAAAAGTTGGACAATCTTCACTCCTGTAGAGCATGCGTAAAGTTCTAGAATAAACAAAATTTATATACTTTAAGATTATTGAAATACACGGCAGCGTAATACAATTTATACAGTAAATGATGTACCTCTCCAAATAGTTTATCCCAAATTGAATGCTTATGAACGGGAACATAAATTGGACATTTATCAAAACTTGATAAATGGTAACGGCTGATGTCCAAATGAACCAAGTGAACATGGCTTGGCTAAGAATGATGGATTTCAAAGCTATAGTCTCCCAAATGCTATGATGAGGTGCATCAATATTTATTGCGAACATACAGATTATAGCAAATAAATATGGAATTAGATAAAGTGACAAGTAAACCAGTTTCGTAAACAATAATCGCGCGTCCTTAGAAGCAGTTATTCTATCAACCATGGTTATTTCTATTGCGGAACGACTTCTAAAATCGAGCATTCCATTGAGGAAGCAACAACTCTCATTGCAAGCTAGATGATAAAAGCAAATTAGGTAACCAGCAGCGAATAATATCGAGCATTCCATTGAGGAAGCAACAACTCTCATTGCAAGCTAGATGATAAAAGCAGATTAGGTAACCAGCAGCGAATAAATAGGTGAAAACAAACACTGTGCTTATAATATCGATGGGTTCATTAAGATTTGTTCCAGAAATGGTCAATAAGCCTAGCAATAATACAACAGTCACCCTAATTCTGCAAGGTGCTATGTTTTCATTTGGTATGAATTTGTGATGGGTTTCGTCCCACTTGTAGGGATGCAAGGTACGATAGTTTATTAGCGAATTGTTTGATTTTTTAGCACCGTCCTTTATTTTTCGGGTTTTCAGGATTTCCTCTAGGGCAAGTTCTACCAAGACAGCGTCCATTCTAGGGATATATTACGGAGGCTTAACTTTTAAAAAATTCCCATAAATTTGAACTAAGTCTTAGTCGCTAGTGCAAAGACAATTTTATTGTTTTTGATGCAAAATCTGGAGAATTTACTTGGAGCTTCAAAATTTACTGAGGGCTACTAATCGTCAACTTATACAGCAGTACAATTTATAATCTGCAGGAGTACATGGCTTTTTTTACCAGGCTTATATTCGCCTAAGTTTCACGTCTGGCATTCACACCGTCAGCCTTGGGGTGTTGTGAGATTTTCACGTTTTCAAACAGTTCAGTCACTCTCTAGTGAATTTTTGGTCAGTTTTTCGTTTCTAAACTGTCACTGAATAGTATTCAGTCACTGATCACTACATGTACAACTTGTATCACCGGTTTCAAACTAGTCGTCGCCAAGTGTAGTCCATCTAATGGACTTATGTTCATATGTGCATAGAGCCTTGAGATGAATCAATGCACGGGTTGTTTGCCTAAAACCGTGATGTGTGTAGATCAGATATTATATATAGTAGTAGGATTTATTCAAGCACCTTTGGGTAGTCAAGACTGAAGAAGAGTGGCTCATAGCCATGCTATGCACCGTGTACATATCTTCCAATCAGAGGAAGACAGTCTTGGTGACTGTCTTCTTACAGACCTATTATCATAGAATCCGAGGCATTATCAAGTTCCGAATCAGTTTCAATTATGCTTCTTTTACATAAATCATTTTATGTGGGTATGTACTTACACACCACAGTGGTAAGGTTTTTACTTTCCTGCCTTTTAATTGTAAGCAAGTTTCGTATGGGGAACTGTATATTCATTTTAATTACAACTTATGTAAATAGAAAGTTCTACATTCTCTAGTATGCAAATGTTCTAAAACGTTGACACCACGTTCCTAAAATTGTATTGCGAACAACCGGGTAAGTTAGTTTACATTCCCATTTACTGTTTCAATTTATTTCTAATATAAGCCTGTTTCCTGTCGCTTTGATACCTGCAATCATTCGCATTGGGAAAAACGGCCTGTAATCATTTTTGGAACATTACCCCAATTACTACTGCAAACTAGCTTTTAGAAGACTCATAGTATAATCAATTTATCTCCGAATAATGCCCTTTCCAATGACATAATAATCCTGCGAATTAGGGATTAGGATTAGGGAGTTGGTATTAATAATTACAAACAAACGAATTTTCTCTTTTTATATCATGTGAATCCTCTATGCACCACGACGAGAATTGGTTAAACCAGTTTTACCAACTGGATGGGATCCTGCACCACCCTTTTACACCATCAAATAAAAATATGCAAGTAAAACTATGGAAAAAGTTACATGAGCAACCTTATACGTTTATGTTAGCATAATTAGCATATTACTTCTGCTTCTAGGTTTTCCGGAGAGAAGGCGATAGTATTAGACGATAAACCGCCTACAGCTGCAGCAATAGTGGACGGTGTGGAGTCTTCTGTAGAAACTATAATTGGTGAGAACTCAGGCTGTGTTCCATTTGATTCGGTTGTAATATCATACTTTGGGGGTAGTGAATGAATTTACCTTTAATTATAGAAAATCGTATAAACCTATCATGTTATATACTGAGTAAAAGTTCTCACTGTTGCGAGCTAACCCACAACAGCATTCAACGTTGCGACTACTGTTCTTCTTACGGTTTATGCAATTGAATTAAATTCGTGGTTCGATGATATGGAAGATTTTTTTGAGCGAAAATTTTTACGGTGTGCTGTCGCAAGTTTTTATTCAACGAACAAGAAAGGAGTCCCTCCAACAGACTAATATCTCTACATATACCAGGGTAATATTGACTAAATTTGCTTTAAGGTGGAATGCCGCAGGTTAAAAATTTGATTGGGAACTTGTTAAAATGTTTGTAGGTGTAGAAACATCTATAACACATACAGATTGAATCTGCCTGGAAATTAAAATACTCAAAGCATCTTATCGAAGAAGCGACTGAAATGGAATACGGTCCCAAAATCAATTGGTGACACTTCGAAAGGTATAAAAACAGTATAACCAGACTGTGGAAATTTGAGATGAATGTAAGTAACTGGAAGGATTCATCATTTACCTGCACGACTTTCAAAAGGTGTATATTTGTAAGTATACATTCGGAATAGCTATTAAAAATGGCTTCCATGAAGTTTGACTGGATGCCACATCTCTTCCACATGAAGAAAAGAGAAATTGTGGTAGGCCACAGAAAGCAATGAGTGATGTGATTATTTTGACCAAAGCATATTTGAATTATGTTGTGACATGTTAAGCGATGATTTTCTTCCCTATCTAAATTTACTACCTTGAATGCTGTTTTGAGCTACAGCCTACACGAAAACATACTAAAGTCTGATATGATATCTGTGTCTAACCATTTCATTTCTTAGTTGTTCTTTTAACTTATTGCTTCGAAATAAATTTTTAAAGCCTTCGAAATACCAATTCTAATTCAATGTAATGTTTAACAGCTTCACTTTGGTCAGATTTCAAAGTCAAGCAGGTCCACAAGTTGTAAAAGGCAAGTAGGCCGATATGTTGAAAAGGCAAGGCAAGTAGACAGGTAAGTTGAACAGGGCAAGCTTAAATTTTGTGTGAACATTTCCCGTCCAACGGACGGGCTTTTTCATTTATACAATCCCTTTTTGGGTAGTTTTTAACATCAATGCTGAAGACTCACTTTCCATTTTTACCAAACACAAACTGTGTATTGCTCAGTTGGATGAAAATAGTACAAAGCATTGTCATATAGTAAGCAGTGTTTGCCAAAAATGCATTTACATATGATATGCATGTATCGACGTTTAGCATAACTTAAATTCTGTGTTTTGGACGCCGTCATCTATGAAGGGTTATTCCCTATGCGATATGCTATACGGAAATACACCTTCTGGTCCCTGTGCACAGCGGATTTAAATTCCCCTATCTCCTTCGTCAACTGGGTGAGTAAATGCACCTAAATGACGCTAGAGGATGAGATGCGCGGGAATGAACTAGACTCATGCTCTGTTTGCTGCTGAAGGTCGAGGGCGAATGGTGCGCTCGATGCCTTAGAGCTCTGTATTTATTACTCCCATTTGATATTGTCTAAAACAAGTCAAATATAATATAACTCTGCTTAGCCTATGTTAATCAACATTCATATCATAATCCTCAACTCATACACAAATACACATACATGTCACACATCATGCCGCCGACGTTTAGTAGTCGACATAAATGAGGCATGCGGTCTGCGGGACCTCCAATGTGTTACTGTTACTTGCATGTACTAGACAGTAAATTTTTATTAGTTTATGTATTACCAAATCTACATAAATTAATTATCTCACCAAGAAATTCCAAGCCAAATTATATTGATATATACTTTAAATGACTTACAAAAAACTCCATAGAAACGCGTGTTTTTAAAAGTGCCAATCAAAATAATTTTCAGATTCTTTGTTTCAAAGGATATGCGATATCGATAAAATTTAATAAGTGTGATAGTTATTCATTGCATACAGGTACACATTTAATGCTTTGACGTATTAGCCATGAATTTCTGCATCAGCTCAAATACTTGAAAACAAGTTTATACCAATTTTTCAGTAACCAAAGTTTAACTATTTAAAAGAAGAATTTGAAGTAATAGGTTGGTTAAAAGCAATACTTGTGCAATTAAGCGAGGTAAAATTAAACCAAAACTAACAATCACAAAGATTGTTCCAGAGGACTTGTAAAATTTGGGTAGATACATTCGATAATAAAGAACAGGCATAAAACATTTTTAAACGTTTTCGGAGATTGAATACGCAGTCTTTCCATTCCCCCATAACAATCCGCTTAAACGATCCAAACGCACGTACCCCACGGGAAAATATTTTCATCTGCTCAATACTGTCATAAACATTCAGCTGGTCCACAGGATTCTGCATGAAAATTGCTAAGACTATAGTACCAATCAAATAACTTCCAATGCATTATTTTCCAACTGAGCTAAAAACCAGAATGATTCCGTGCATTGAGAAATTTTGACTAGACTCCTTAAGACTCAAACTACAAATAATTTGGATAATAGCTAGCGCGTGCACCGTTACAGTGAGATACAGATACAGTGGTCCATAACACCCAATGATTTCTAGTAAAATCCCTTTTAACTAGAGCCGTTACTGATTTTCAAAACTATTAAAAACCGAATCAGTAAATCCACGTTCTGGATAGATTTTTACAACGAATTCCATATATATAAACCGGCGTTACCAAATTCCTGATGCAATGAATTATAATGTTTCACACAGCAGCTAAACGTTCACCCTTAACCCTCGAATATATAACATCAAAAATAATGTCCCTTCTATCATCCGTAATAAACGTATCTTTTTAAGGTGCCGTCACTTTTGAAAACTCACTTGTCTATTCAAATTAATGCGATTTTCGAATGGTATCACTCTTCTTGGTAATCCTTATTTGTTTTTGAGACAGTTAATTATTGTTAACGAAACAAAACGTTGCGCAATGTTGAAAAGAATAGCAATAAGCACACATCAAGGCTAATTATGAACACCCTCTATGTTGCGTCAGTTAGGAGCTCTAAATAAAGTATTATGCTTTTGCCCAGACATGTTAAGTGAATATTAATGGATATGGACTGGATCCATTATTATTCGGATTTTAACGTGTAAAATCCACCCCAGTTCTCATGGCTTTTAAAGGATAAATTGGATAATATACCTAAAACGTATACATATAGCACTATGTATATGTACAGAAGTCACTAATATAAGGTATATTATCCATTTTATCCATTATATATCCATATATAACCGTTAATATCCGGATTATATGGATTTTAATATATTATCCATGGACTTTTAACATCTCTGCTTTTGCAGCAGCTTCCGTAGTGTGCTAACATATTCATCCTATTGTGTTTGTATTGTGTTCTACGTTTGGAATATAAGCCAAATATTCTTTTAGAAAGAGTTTAAAGTCAATAAGTAAAAGGTTTTATATGACATTTTATGAGATACAGTCATTATAACACTATGTGGCACTAATTTGAGCCCATGTTTTCTGATTTCAGCGTATAAATAAATTGGAATTAATTGGGTTGTATGAGAAACTAGTTTCCAATGCAGTGTGTGGCTTTTTCATCGTCAACCATTACATTGTCATACCATTTCATCGCCAACTTTTACATCACCAAACATTTCATCGACTCCGATTTTAGGAAAACTGCCATTTCATCGACAAATTCAAAATTAGTTCAATCAGTGTAGTTTGTAGTAATTTACAACAAAATAGTGAGTGTAATCTCATCTTTAAAGCAAAAAATCAACTGAAACGTTATGAAGGTGAACATATTAATAAGGGTAATGATTAATTTAAAATCTTGTGTGGATCGGAAATTAAATTAAATGGGTAAGTAGTATACAGGTTAAGTTGAATATATTCGTGCTCGAGATTATAGATTAACTATTAAATTACAAGTTAAATTATTTCCCACTTCTTCAGATTATAGATTAATTTATTCTGATTGTAATTTTATGACCGCAAACAAACCGAAACGAATATTACTTTTCCTTCTGCATCCATTTTAGATAATTCATTCAGAACGACAAGCTGAATCCGCTAATGCTTGTGGTTGGATTCTAATATCCGAAGATATGCTTCCCGTTACACATTTTAACCATCACATATTATGTTAAAGAGATATGTGCAGCTCCAGAACCTTTCAGCTGATTTTTTACTCAATAGACGATATTAAATTAATCTACACTCACTATTTGTTGTAAACTACTTAAATTTACACTGATTAAGCTAAATTTGAAATTGTCGATGAAATGGCAATTTTTCTAAAATCGGAGTGCATGCAATCGCTGGCGACATAAAAGTTGGCCAGGAAAAAGTATGATGATGTAAGGGTTGACGATGGTAAAAACCTATACTCACCTATGCCATACAAACTGGAAGAGTTAGTCTTAGGATATTCTGCTCATTGCAATCATTGGCTATCTAACTTCAGAACTTTGAACACATAGTTTCTAAATTCACCTTATCAGTATAATCTGTACAATTTTCTTCTGAATCTGAAAGTTTATGTAATTCAATACGTTCGAATTTCAATATTAGTAGCTCCATAAACAATTACTATTCCTAACAAAATGCTGTTGAAAGAAAACTTAATACATTATATTAAACTTCAATTAAAATTACATTCTCTGCTTGGAACAAGGCCATTCCAATTTTCTGCTACGGGTAAGCTTTTTCCAAGCTGCAAGCGGGAATATAATTGGGGGTTGATTAAGGTTGTTCTGTACTCTTTGTACGTTTTAACCGAATGGATGCTTGTGATTCACAAAGCCAGCAACGGAGCATTTGATAAATTCTCTGAAGGTTTATTGTTTGCAACTGGTCAAGCCACTTACTGTTTCACAAAGTATACTGTATTCACACAACGATTCAGCGTGATTGAACTGTTCAATTTGCTAATTCAATTTGAAAATGCAAACGTCGCAGGTAAAAGATACTGTTAACACATAGTTAGTATAATACTCAATTATAGTTATGAAAATCATTCGTAACATTTGTTTTTGAATTTTAGAAATTAATATTCCAAAGAACAACTACACAATTATAGTAAAGCAAACCCAACTAGCAGTTATTTTGTATGCCACAATCAGTGGTATATGCTACATTCTGATGATGTGGATTTTCCCTTGTCACCTTGTTCCACTTGCGTACTTCACAATGCCAGAATGTCTAAATCCATCATATCATGTGGATTGGTCCATTTCTTCAAGGTTCCAGCTCATGATAGCTTGCATCATTGTTCTCGGGCTATATATTGACACTTGTGGAGATTTAGCTCTGTTTCTTGTAAATTTCACTTTGGTACAGTCTTATTGTTTTTACCGCTATGTCCAAATCGTTGATCGACTTGTTTCTGAGAAACCTAGAGAAGCCCAAAAGAAGCTACTGTTGTACAGACAAATCCAAATACTGAACCGTTACTATAACGTCATTCGAAAAAATGGTTTAATAATTGCACATGAATATGCCTTGATAATTGCTATAATTATAAGCGTCGTTACGTTACTTTCCAGTAACTTGTCTTTCCCTGAGTTTATCATGTACAGTTTAACTGGATTTGACGGAGCTATCGTGCTCGTGGTTTGCAATACTATAATGGGTCAAATGTACTCTGCTTCGAAACAGTTTTGCACAATGCAGAAGGACCATATTTTGTCCAACCAAGCGGGAAATGTGCAGCGCAAATGGATTCAGCGTTACCTGAAATCGTGTGCTGTGCTTAAATGTAACGTTGGAGACGTAAATTTTATTGAGGAACTGACCCCTTTGGTGATGCTCGATTTCTGCATCAACCAAACCGTTAGTTTACTCTTAGTACAGGGGTAACTTGATTCCTTACTTTTAATTACTACGAAGGCAGTACTGAATATGTACCTGTAGTATAATGGAAGTTAAAGTTTTATTCAGTTGGATGTCTGTCGAATTACATGAATTTCTTGAATTGAAAGGAAACGAAAAGCTTGTGTTGCAATTAACGGGTTCTTTTGTCAATGGTTTATTTCATTAAGGAGAAAGGTACACAATTATTTTTGGGTCCAAAAAGCTACGTAGAGCCTTTCAAGGCGTAGATACGAATGTCCCAGAATTTTTGTTACGCAAAAAATTTAAAATTCGAAAATGTTAGAAAAAGTTTCAAGAAGTTTCTACAAAGAAATAAACTTCGAATAATCCCAAAATCCCTCCAAATTTACGAGAAAAATTAAACGAAATCCGAGAATTTTGGATTTAGGTTGTTTAAATTACTGTTATATTTTAATCATACCTTTTACAGGAGTGTTATTGTATTCATAATAAACTGTAAAGCTTATGAATGCGATGCACATATGCTAATTTAATGTTTTACTTCTTTGACCCAAACACGGAAACACGTACTGTGAATCGTAAATATTAGCGGAACACAACAATAAATATTATGGGTAATTAGAAATATGGAAATCATACAAATTGAGCTTCATGGACACCGATTGTCTACAAAACTTCAATTTATTTGAAGTCACTAAAAGACTTGTTACACTATTCATACCACGATTCCTATTTTAATCTAGGTAATCTGATCTAATCTGCCTAAGGAGAAACCCTTGTGTACTACGGAGAGCAGAGAAAGTTCTGCTAATATTTTAAGGTTATATTTTGGCTTCTGAAAACGTTAAGACACATAATGCTGAATGCTTGCTTATATTATGTAGCATTTCAATAGGTGTGTAACTTCCAAAAAGTTCAGAATTCAGCGTTTCAATTTTTGGTACACATTAGAGGCGGTTTCATTAAATTACAGTGGCATCCTTTTAACGCTGCATACATCAATTGGAAATCGACTTAATATCATCACAAAGCATAAACCCTGAAATCTAAACTTTTTGGAATAAAGTCATAATTCAAATAAGGGAATCACAAACATACATCTTCTGAATTCCGCATCTCTTCTTAAAATCATAAATTTAATACTGAAATTCAACCTAAATGATAAGTGATATTCATGAATGCGGCGCTATTTTAAAATACTCAAGTGTATTAAATATCATGATTTTTATTGCTGTTTCCGGATTTAAATAAAATTATCGGTTGCCGCCTGATTCATTCTTACGTCGAAATGTAAGTTGTGCACGGGCTATGGTTTCGTCCATCAAAAATTAGGGAATAAGCTAATGAATATGATACTTAAAATACTTCAGATATAAAATCGATTGTGAATAAAATTAAGTCGCTTAAAAAGGGCTGGTTTCATTATTTTTATCAGTAGGATGGTGGTAAAAAGGGATGACAGAAACGTATCTTATAAACGCATAAAATAAAAGATATCTTGATACAACTGACACGTATGCGCTAAAGCCAAAGCAAAATCCATCCCAAAGCGAAAGCCTGGTATGCTACGCAGAGCACAAGAAGCTCTTCGGATTCAGGTTTTTGCACATTTATTAATTCAGTGTCGAAGTTCTAATATATATATACTCTTGGATCTCTATGTTGAAATTCTAAGTAAAATGAACAGCTTGACCGAGCATTTCGCAGCAATATGCGATAAATTTCCCTGTGACAGGTAGCCAGATTATGTTTTCTATGTGCACTAAAGTACACAAGCCACGCTGAACGCATAGTACATAGTGATCATGGTACTCATGAAGTCATCAGCATTGCAATCGCTTCAAAAATGAGTTATAACACGTTACGATTCAACATCAAAGACATTTAGCATTAATCGTCCTCGTGCATTTATAACCGGAAGCGAGTGTATCTAGATTTACAGGGTGGATTTTAAGCACAAATGAGCCACTGTGGTATTTGCGTGGGGCCAATGAAAAAAATGACCGTTTTTTTAATGTTTCCGGTTGACGATATCTATTGAAGTCTTCAATGCTATCGTTGTTACTATACCAAATATAGCCTGGCTCGTTCAAATACATTGGGCAATTGCTTTGTTGCAAAACAGTCGATACTAGGTTTAACCATTTAAAGAAGAATTTGTAGTGATAGGTTGGTTAGAATCAATACTTGTGCAATTAAGCGAGGTAAAATCATACCAAAACTAGCAATCACAAAGATTATTCCAAAGGGCTTGAAAAATTTGGGTAGATACTTTCGATAAACTTGAGCAGTCATAAAACAGAGGAATCTTTAGAATTTTAAACGTTTTCGAAGATTGAATACACAGCCCTTTCATTCCCCCATTACGATCCGCTTAAACGACCCAAACGCACGTATCCCACGGCAAAATATTTTCATCTGCTCAATACTGTCATAAGGGTCCAGCTGGTCCACAGGATTCTGCAATAAAATTGCTGATACTATAGTACCAATCAAATAACTTCCCATATATTATTTGCTTTCTAGTTAACAGATTTTAACTAGAGCCGTTACTGATTTTCAAAACTATTACAAAACGAATCAGTAAATCCACGCTCTGGATAGATTTTTATAAGGAATTCCATATATATAAACCGGCGTCAGCAAATTCATGATGCGATAAATTATGATGTTTCACACAGCAGCTAAACGGTCACCCTTAACCTTCGATATATGACATATAAGGAATAAGGAACCTTCTATCATCCGTAATGAACTTATCTTTTTAAGGTGCCGTCACTTTTGAAAACTCACTTGTGGATTCAAATTTAATGCGATTTTGGAATGGAATCACTCTTCTTGGTAATCCTTATTTGTTTTGGAGACAGTTAACTATTGTTAACGGAACTAAACGTTGGGCAATGTTGAGAAAGAATAGCAATAAGCACACATCAAGGCTACTTATGAACACGCTCTATGTTGCGTCATTTATGAGCTCTAAATAAAGTATTATGCTTTTGCCGAAGCTTCCGTAGTGTGCTAACATATTCATCCTATTATGTTTGTAGAATTTATAAATCCCTAGGTTTTAGCAATGTTCCAAAAAACTAAGAGCGTCTCCAAACTGAATAAATAACCAGCTGTCGATCAACGGTTTGAGAGGTTAGCTTGTTAAATTCACGATCGAAAAAACACGTAATTAGGTACACCTAGCAATATATTACCGCATGGTAGCATAACCGTAATCATATATGTGCTGAATGTAAGGTGACCATGAAGAATTGATATAAAATTCGATATCGTGCTTTGGTAATTCCAGAATATTATTTGTCCATATCTTGTGGAAATGCAATCAAAACGAACGATTCTAGATTATCAATATTTTTGTGGAGATACGAATTATTCATGGAATTTTGGTGTATAAGTCAATAGGTATAAAAGGTTTTATATGTCATTTTATGAGATATAGTTATTATAACACTATGTAGCACTAA
>JAANSM010003727.1:0-12384 GCA_036850725.1 Orchesella villosa | reverse complement strand
TATGGCAAGTCTGGCTGGTGTGTGTTGTTGTATGTGATAAAGATGTATTATGTGTCAAGTATACCAAATAAAACGGAAACCTAACTGAAATGCACAAATAATGACCTTGAGCAGTCTACTGCGCATTTGACACTCCCAAAACTGCGCATCTACGTACGTTAGAATATACATAGGTAATATGTTTGCATCACATTTTTGTTCGTTTTAATCAATATCTTATTCTTAAAGTAAACGTATTCCAACACCGTAATAAAAACAAAATACCTGAGTGTTCATCATTCATTTTTTGTTGGTTCTGAGAATCCATTCAGCTGCATCGACTTATTTTTGTTCGTTTAAAATGGAATGGAAACGAAAACACTTTAGTAAAATAAATGAGGGATAGTCTCTTAATATGTAAAACTAGGGTCTTAAATGATAATAATTTGAAGTGTTTCTCTTATATCTTTAACAAAACATACCACATCTATACTCCATAATAATTCTCTATGATGATGCAAACAAATTGTAATGAGTTGTCCAATATTTGCAAATCTAATAATTGCCCTTGAATTTTCATGCTTTTAATAGGTTTCACTAAACTTACCAATGTTACTATGCATCAGAGCTTCTCTTACGGTATGCATTCCGGATACTTCATATCACTACTTCAATTCCGGTTGACAATTTTAACATTTCTCAATTTTTTAAGAAAATGGAAATTCCAAGTATTAGCGTTGAAACCATCTTGCCCCATCTAAGTTGGTTAATTGGATTTGAGGACTGTAGCAATTTTCTTGTGTTAAATAAAGACATTAGTATTCTTCCCCGGAACAAATCTCAAAATGCTGCCTTCTCTTTACTGCCGTTAGTGTTGTATATAACACAACTTGGAAACTGTAGCCAGATTAATCTTTCGACACGTTCGGTGTGCCGAACAATTTCATTTTTGGATGGCTCGCACGAAGATAATAAAATAAATGAAACGTTTTTCATAAATGCGCATCTATCCAACAAATACGAAACTATGGGAGGTTTTCACAACACCAATCTCTTCTTCGTGATGCCATCGAAGAAGAGTCCAGTTTTCACGCCGTTTCCAGGTTTTCTACATTACTTATTGGGCTATAACTACTTCGCTTTACTATTTCGTGTTCACTACGGATTTTTTCAGGAACCTGTAACTGGGCCGGTCTCTACAGTGGTAGTTGGTAAAATTTTAGAAGTGATTTTCATCTGTCGATTTTGCAAGGAAACCCAACTACTTTCAAATTCATATCCGTTTGTAGACTTCCCTGTAAAATGTGGTCTGGTCACAAGGATGTCGAAAGGAAATGTTCGAAACTTACATGAATGTTACAGATGACGGCAAAAATTTGTATTATTACTGCAACGAAATTTCGTATACACAGCTAAATGTATCCTTGAATTCCCGGAATTTTCAATCATTCTTAAAGCAAAAAGCCCCTCTAATGCAAATTGTCATGATGACTTTATCTAAATATATTCCCGGAATACATGGAAGATATAATGAGTCCTTCCATCACACATCACCTTGGATACGATCGGATTTGACGCTGGAAATATCTCTTACCCTTCAAGACCAAGAGTGCGTTCCGCTAGGAAGAATTTACTACAATTTTTTAACATGTCATGGTAAAACTCCTGCGCTTGATTTTCATGCGTATATTCGAGTATTCGAAACTGCGGTGTGGATTTTACTTATATTATGCATGAAACTTATAATGATTGGGGCATGCTTCGTTAGTAATTCTCGGTTAGCAACTGGGATGAAAATGTTGAGACTCTTAGTGAACAATACCCCACTAAATACAAATTTATTGAAGAATGGAAAAGTGCGAACGTTTTTATCGATTTGGATACTTACGGCGTTTGTATTTACCAACTTTTACAGCAGTGCAAATACAGCGGTATTCGTAGTACCTGAAAGAATTCAACGGATTACCAGTGTTTTGGAAACTGGCAAAGGGTTTTCTATATATTCACTTATTAAAAATGCTATCTCAAAGGAGGAATATGGAGAAGACGCGGTTTTAGCGAGGGAAACGGAATTTGGGGAAGGTATCTACGAATGGGTGAGATCCCGTTACCCACTCCATACTGACACTTTCCTTCGAGACTTTGAAAATAACAATTTTAAACATGCAAGCAACGTCTTTAACTTTCCAATGTTGCCTAAACTTTCAGAAATTTATCGAAGAATCCAACACATATTTCCCCGGAAAATAGAGGATATGGATGCCGATATTTCTCAAGTTGTTCCGCTACTAAGTAATTGCGATAAAACCATGTTTGTGTCTGCATCTGTACGAATTAATCGCATTGAAGCAAAACTGAGGAAGTCACAAACATCTTTGCCATTTTACAAAGGTAAAAACGAGTTCCTCCCAAGATATTTTGTTATGGCGTATGACAAAAAGGCGGGAAATTATTTTAAAAAGCAATTGGCTAACTTTTTGAGCTCAGGACAGGACATCTTTTGGAAGGACTTTCTTGAGGATAAGCCAAGTATGGGGGAAGCAAAAGTGTTAAATATGAATAGAGAAGAGAAACCATTATCTTTGAGGTCAAATTTGGTTGTCATTGTGTATATATTAATTGCTGGTTTAGGATTAGGGATGGTATTTTTTGGTTTTGAAATGTTTTTCAGCGTTATTATTACCGGATGTGCGTTCTACATTTTATTCATTCAGGAACCTGATGCACTCAAATATGTTTAGAGTGTTCAAGTATACTTATGCATAAATTATTCTTATCTCGTTAAGCTAGCATACTTTTACAATGTAAATCGTTACAACGTTGGTGAATTAAACAGCTTAATTGTTAATTGTGCAAGAAAACTGTGGTATATTATGCAAAGGCTATGCAAACCCCGTGTAAGATATTTATTTGGATCACACTAATTGAAATCTTTGTTATGGTAATGGCATTGCTCATAAATAATAGGAAAACAAAAGTCAGAATTACTAAAAAATAATATACAAGCATTTGACATTGTATTGTATTGCAGCTGCTGTGATGCAAATTTGCAAAGTATGATGCTTGTTTAGCAAAAAGGAGTTTCTGTAAAATTATAAGGAAAACAAAGGACACTCGATACTCTCAAATGTGCTTCTTCTAGGAATAATGGCATGTTTGCTTCCAAGTAGCCTCGAATTGGATTGTTCTTCTTGTCTCCGTACATATTTCGTGTTTTTGTCATGAACTTAAGAGTATTTACCTGTTTTGCATTTTACTGCGGTCCTCTATAATGGCCCTTCATATTTATCATAAACACGTTATTTATTGCGATATAATTTATCATTTCCTATTCATAAGTTAAATTGTTTGAAATTATCAACAAGTCCACATGATCCCTAGATAAAATAGGCATCGTTTTAATTCTTATTAATTCTGAGAATTTTTGAATACATCAACATGTTTTCGTCAGTCTGAATTGGATGTTCTACACTTTGACGATGATTATATGATAAATATAAACTTTCATATGATAATAGCAGACATGTAATAAACTGGTTTCAGGTTTCGGCCCAACCAGCAGTTCAGGTTATACCGAAGCGAACCCAAATATAGTTCGGTTCGGCAAAGTTAAATTTTTTGAACTGATTGGTTCAGTTCTGGTCAGTAAAATTGGAATGTTTAAGGTTTTTGGTACCGTTCAGCTGAAACGGTATGACTTTTCTCAGATCTCAATCTTTAAAAATTAAACTGAACAAAATCTGGTCTAATATATATTCCTAATAATTATCTCAAAACATAAATCACCTTATAGATAATCGTAATTTAGTTCATAAACAGTAATTTTGTTGTCCATATTTGTATTGAAAACTACATATGAGTCATATTTTGTGGACCAAACCAAGTTATTTGACAAACATTACTAAAAGTTTGCACTGCATGGCAAGGCAAAACTGAAAAGACAGCACTCGAGCAGTCGCTTTTTTGAGCTCTCAAATGACATTTTGTACTTCTTTCTTACTGGGATAGGTTGGTTCGGTTCAGTTAGACATAAGTAATACTAACTTATGCGTTAACTTCGGGTCCGTAAAATTTACGGGCACAATAACTGTTCTGTTTTGTTCGGCAGCAATAATTTTTTTAGTTATTCGGTTTAGTGTGGTTTGGCTATTTCCACTTACATCTCTGCCCAAAAGTGTAACCGTTGCAAGCACGTAGGAAAAATGACCTTCAAGTTTTCTAAAAAAAATTGAATTCGCGTTATTTTGTGTATCTTTAAAATGTTTACAAATCATTGCTTTTAACGACCCACTTGCAATTGCCAGACTTTAATGGCTTGAATTCGATTGAAAAACTTAAATCATTACTTATCCGAAGCAATTCATGTATTAAAGTTCAGATTCCCTTCGATAATCCTGGTTAGTATCTATTCTTATTGGAAAGTTCAAAGCGTATTAAGGCTTTATAAACTCTGAAAGATGGAAATTCCAACTGGCAACATAGATACCACTTTTCCACAACTCCGCTGGTTATCTGGGTTTGAGGATTGTGCCAATTATGTTGTATTTAACGACAACGTTAACATTCTTCCACAGAATAGCATTCAACTCCTAACCTTCTCTTTATTGCCAGTGGCTTTATTCCTAAGAACGCTTGGTAATTGTACCAAAATAAAATTATCATTGCGATCAACGTGCACAACAATGTCATTTATTGATGGATTCCACCTAGGAAATAAAATTGACGAACCATTTTTCATAAATGCTCAGTTATCAAATAACTTTATGAATATGGGAGGGACTAAACACATGCTGTTTCTGGTAATACCACACATTGTGAATGGTCAAGTATTCACACCGTATCCAGGGTTTTTACTCTACTTGTCCGGTTCTAATTATTACGCCATTCCATTCCGTATACATTACGAATTTTCCCACGCTCCCATATCCAAACTTTGCTTTACAGCTTTGGTTAGTAAAGTGCTTGAAATTATTTTCATTTGTCGATTTTGCAAATTGTTTGAGCCATACGGAAAGTCCTATCCTTTTACCGACCATCCTGTAAAATGTAATTGGACACAAGGGTGTCGGAAGGAAATGGAAGAAATGTACATGGACTTGACTGGGGATGGCAAAAATATTTACTATTTCTGCGACGAAATTCAGGACACGCAGTTAAATTTAACATTGGATTCCAGAAGGGTTCAAACTTTTTTAAAGAAAAATCCTCCAACCATTCAACTCATTATGATGACTATGATCAAATATATTCCTGGAATTCGCGGAAGAAATAACGACTCATTATATTATTCATCACCTTGGATAAGATCTGATCTTACAGTAGAAACTGCAGTTTCCTTAATGGAACTAGAGTGCATTCCGATGGGAAGAATTTACTACAACTTTTTAACATGTCATGGCAAAAATTCTGTTCTGGATTTTTACGCATACATAAAAGTATTTGATTGGCGAATTTGGGCGTTACTTTGGATATCCATGGGGTTAACATTACTTGGAGCACTTCGCATCAGTGATTTCTGGATGGAAATTGGAAATAAAATGCTAGGGCTTTTAGTAAATACCGCGTCTTTAAACTCTAGTGCGTTTCGAAATAACAAATTAAGATTATTTTTGGCAATTTGGCTGCTCACCGCGTTTGTTTTTACTAATGTTTATAACAGTGCGAATACGGCCACTTTTTTAGTGCCCCGAAAGATTAACAGGATTCAAAGCATTTTGGAAACAGAAGATTTTTCGATTTTTGCTTTCGTTAAAAATTCGATTACGAAGGACCAATATGACGAGAATCTTACGATTTTAGCATGGGATACAGAGTTTGGAGAGGATGTATATGAATGGATTAGATCACGGTATCCACGTCATGCCAACATATTTTATGGGGACTTTTTGAACAAGAATTTGACCCAAGCTAATAATGTGTTCAACTCTCAAATGATGCAAAAACTTCTTAACATTTATTACAGAATACGCCCTATTTTTTCAACGCAATCCTACGATACGCGTGTTAATCTTTCTCAAGTCGTTGATCTTATAGAAAATTGTTACAAAACTATATTTGTATCAACATATTCAAATATTAACGAAATTGGATCGCAGATTCGGTACTCTCAAGCGTCTTTGTCGATATACAAAGGTAAAAATGAGTTCATTCCTAGATATTTCGTTGTTGCTTATGATAAAAAAGCAGGGAGTTATTTAAAAAGGCAGCTTAACTTTTTTATGAGCTCAGGACAAAATATATTTTGGCAGAAACGATTTGAGAGAATTTCGACAAACTTTGAACCCAATGTTCTTGATAAGGATGAACAAGGCAAACCATTGTCACTTAAGTCTAATTTCTGTATCCATTGTTTACATTTTATTTGGGGGTGAAGCTTTAGCCATAGGCTTCTTAATGTTTGAAGTGCTTCATGGACTAATGAAGCATTCAGCAAGTTGATGTTTAACCAACAAACAAGTAATTGTATTGACAGTTATTCAAGTAGATATTGAGAACAATGATTCATCAGCATGATTCGTCTTTAGATACTATAACGCTGCAAAAAATTCAGCACAAGATCGTTTAAGTCTGGATAATATAGTCTTGGAATAATCAAGGCGCACCTTGATCCCAAGATAAGTTTCTTTTCCACTGAACTACGAGTTTTCAAATTCGAATGAAAACATTACAAATAAAGTGTTTGATTACACACACTCAGAGGTACATTTCAGACCACAATAGGATTAATTGCGCACTAGGGATGTGGGGTTTTGATTTCGTTTAAAGGTCGTTTAACGTTATCGATTATTCGTCCTAACTGAAACTAATTATCTAGGAGTAGTAGGTGTAGTAGGGGTATCCAGGTAGAATAGTTTTGGAGAATTTCGAGAAATGTTTCAAACCAATTTGGAAACTTTGGCAAACCAATTTTTACCGGTGGTGGCATTCAAAGCTGTAGGTTGCGGAACAGCTATTCATCCAAAGAACTATAATATTATTGTTAAGATATCCATTTAATATTATATAAAAGCAGCTCTTATTACTATTTAAAACAATCATATCTAAGTGGCACTTTTTTTTCATCACCTCCATCGCATCTTCTTAAAAAACATTTATTCAGACCAACCATTTGAAAATCCACCTATAAACTAATAATATTACTTACAAATCTCAAACTAGTATTGTTTAATCTCCCTGAAAACATTTATTCAATTCTCATAAACCATAAAAAATGAGATGAGTGTATTGCTTTAGTAAAACTTATGACACAACTAAAATTCATCTTATATTAGTTTGTACAGAAAAACGATTTTTATCTTAATGTGACTGAACTTGACCCGACGTACGTGACGTTTTGCAAGAAAATGAAAGCTGAGAAAAACCATATCCCTTATTACGCATCAAACGTACCATACAAATAAAGTATTTCTTAGTTTCTGGAACCAAGATATAAATACAATCGTCTCTACATATATTTCACACTTGTATAACATCATTTTTTTCGATGCGACTATAACTAGAACATCGCAATTCCTAGTTGTAGAAATTAGGGTCAAAAAGAATTACTCAGGTTATACCTTACATAGAATGATTTTATTTTCTATTGCTGTCGCTTTTGTACAATGATTATGTTACCAAGTAGACAACCTTTTCACAGACATTTCTAAACTTTCAGTCTTTCTGAAGACTTGAAGATACAAAGATTTCCATGCATATATCTAAATAATTCACTCTCTGTATTCATATCACAACTTGCAATATGTTTACAATAACAAAATTATTAGGGTTGCATTTTACAACAACCTTAGCGCTATCTCAACCTTACTCATTTTGGAAAAGTTGTGGTAGCTGTATTATAAATTCACAGTGTTATTTCGCTCAGTTAGAAAATAATAGATATATGTATGCATTAATTAAAACCTCACGAGTAACAAAATTCGGCGGATCTTTCGGTCTAAAACAAGATGCAACATTTTAAAGAATCAATTGGTTAGTACAAGATAGGTTGTGAATCTATAGTACTAACAGTTCTATAATAACTTTACGATTTTATTAGATTAATGGTAATACAATTTTGTAGGCACCCTAAACTACAACTTCAACTCAACCAACTACTACAAGCGAAGACATTACAACTACTACCTCTACTGACAAACCAACCAATCCAATTCCTAGTGAATTGAATCCTGAAGTGCTTGCAAAAACAAAATTACAGTTTTCGCTACCACAAGTTTTCCCCGCTGCACCACAAAAACCCATATCTTCAACACTTAATTAGGGCTACATTTGCTAGATTAACATCACCTTATACCTCAACACTACCTAATATGATAGAGAGTGATAGAAATAAGGCCAGAGTTGGCATTATTTTTAATATTTCAAAATATTGCAGTAGGCTCAAGTTTTACAACCGAGAAACCTAAAGTTATCACACATGTGCCAACTATTAGTTCTATTGACAAACCACAAAATCCTGCACCATCCAGTAATGCAACTAAACCAACATTGGAGCCACAACCAAAATTAATATTTACGTTAACACAACAGCCTTAAGGAATACAACACGTAACCCACCATCTTCAAACCAAACAATATCCCTCTCAATCCCTTCATCCTTACCATCATCAACACCAATCTCATATCAAAATGTTACCCCTTTATCAACATTTACAACTGAGAAACCATCAAAAACACACACCAAATCTGTAAAATAACCAACACTGATATTATTTCAACTACTACTATTCCAGTATCCTCGCTACCAAAACCCAATCGAAATACTACAACTGTTTTTACCGGTTCAACTACGAAACCAAAAAGAAACACAATCTACAACCGTTAAATTAACCAACGCTGATACTATTCCAACAACTAAACCCACTCCTTCATTTTCACCAGCATCATCACCAACCCTATTTGCTGTGTTATCACCATCGACAACAACAAACAATCCCTATAATATTGACGTAAGCTTACCAAAATAAATAATCACATCACATATATTACAAAGATGGAATATTATTGGAGACAAAATACTACTAACTGTTTTCATCATATTAAAGAAACCCGCATCTAATAAGTTCGGAAAGGTACCTAAATTTAAACGATCCCTTCCGAAACCTCACACTTACATACCTAGTAACCAACGTGGGTAGGAAAGAAGAATTAAAAGGAAAGCTTGCGAAATAGCATCTCTTCAACGCTTATACTTATACGCTGAGCAACTTGGAGTATACTGGCATAGGTTTTTCGTTTCCAACCCAATTAATAATATTGTTTTGAAATGCTATAAAATATTAAGGAAACCATTTCGTTCTTAGCAATAGAGTAAATATAGAAGTAATATATGAATCTAATGTTAACTAATTAATTTGGATCACTTGCTGTTCGGCTGCATCGGCTGCGGTCTGCATATGGGTGTGATATTTTCATCACGTATCCAGGTAGTATGCCACACATCCACACGACTGTTAGTGAATTAAGCAAACGAAGTTCGCCGATTGCAATTTTATCCTCAAACATATCTTGATAAACCCCTTGCATGAAGTTGTAACCCCGTAGTTTCTTCCGCAGGGTGGGTTTAAGTTTCTAAAATTATAGGAAAAAGTATTGCTTTTATTTGACAACAAGTGAACACACATTTATCAAAAACATTCTTAAATTTAGAAATAACTCAACTCGCCAAATGTTTTCGAAGTTAATAATGCACTAGTGGCGTTTCTTAGAAGTAAAGCTGGTAATATGTACTTACGGGGATCTCCAGCGTCTGCGTAAGTTTTTAATCCTCGAAACTGCCTTCCAAACCTTTCCTCAAATTTCCTATTTTTTTCCTCGGTGTTCATGGTTGGCTTTATATGGTTGTAACACTGTCCTGCTGAAACGTCAACTAACACATTTGGTGAACATGATTCAAATATTATAGCTCTTTGAGATCGCTATAACGCCGTAACCATCTAGCAGTTTTTCTTTTGTTTATAGAATTGTTATGTTTCTTCAAATAAACCTTGAATTATGGTAATTTACTATGCAAAAAGCTATGCATAAATCAAATTTACTTTCTTATAATCTTGGTTTAACTTAGGTCTGATGTCGGACAGACAACAATAGGGATTTGTGTAAAAATGTATGAAATAGGTGTTCATAAAATAAACCACTTAATAATTATGCTAACCCTTGATTATTATGAGATACTTCCCACGGAGTTACTCACATAATATAACTAATTTACTCTAATAGTAGAATACATAGTTTAGTTTTAATGCAAAGCTGTGCGGCTACGAGCTAGCAAAGAACTCCAAGTGGAAATGAAAAATACTGAAAGCTTATAAAACAAAAGAAAAACTGTTGCCTGGTGCAATGGGCTACACAATGTCTACCTAGATTCAATTAATATGAAGCTGCCATTCTGGATAGTTTAATAAGAAAATTATCAATCAATATAAATCCCCTTTCTGTACAACCTATTGTTTACATCAAGAGTTACAAATTATGATGTCCCAATCCAGTTAAATGAATATTCCGTTGTACGTAAGCACATTTCATTTTGTTTTGATAATTAAACAATGAACCTTTAAAAAGTACCTAAAGTCATATTGCAGACTGTCCTATTTGTGGACTATTGGTCTACATTGTACGTTCAAGATATGTCAACACATTCTTATAAATCGACAAAATACAATATTAAAGATTATTAAGATCGGAATCCCACAATGCAGATTACAAAGATGTTACTACAACGATGTTGTACCAATTGCAGTTATAAATTAACTTTTAATTTTTAGTGCAGTATATTAGCATGAAAAATTAATGTAGAGTTATCAGTAGCTTTTAAAGATCTTTGTGTGCTAAGCAAAGTATTGAGGGTTTGAAGTAGAACTTATTTGAATTTCTATTAAGTACTTTAATCATAATTCTGCGATGGAAACTTCAACCACGACCCGACGATGTTGTCACTGACTCTATCATTTTTATGATTCCACTACCCCCGCGGAACCAATGGAATCTGGGGTAGCTAATAGTTCGCAAAAAACTTATATTGTTGCTTCACAACAACCACAAAACAACGACATATCACAATTGAAAGCATCTCTGGATGTTTGTGTTGTTAAATCTTCCCAACGTGAAGACAACTCAATCATACGATATCTCACCTGAGGATCAACCTTGCACCTCGCGATCTACACAAACACTTTGCCAGCTGACTGACCATCTACCTTTATGTTACACATTAGCATATCCACATGTACTACATATTTATATTAACATCTGTCCTTGATTAATACTAGTTTTCATTGAATATCGAAATAGACATTGAAACTGTTTGACTCTTAATATAAACCTATGTCGATCGCAGGCTGATATTATCCAATCCTGTTGTCCACTATATATCTCATGCTCTGATTGAATATAAAAGAATGTAGTAGGGATAGAGGATCTTACTTTTTTAACCTTTATTTCCATAACACGTGCACAAATTAGATCTAGACATAAGGTGGCTAATGTGAGGGACACCGAAACTACTGATTTGTTTCGTGCGCTACCGTGCTACATTTGTAGTGAAAGTTTTACCTCAGTTTCTGAACTTGAGCAACATCTTTTAATTGGACATAGAATTTTATAAAGATACTTCCGGCTATTTAGTCGGTGGTGGATCAATTCAAATTAAAAGTAACTCACATAACGACGTTGAATTTATCAAACAGCTTTTTCGAAAACACTGCAATAGAGTATTTTGCATTCGTTGATGATTTGAATTTTACATCTGCACACGATTTATTTTCATATTTATTTGACAAGCTTACTGACATTTCAATTGAGGAACTTGAATCAAGGCGGTCTTTTAAAACCTCGATTTTAATGTTGCTTTCAAACTAGGACGATCCGAAAAATAAGGGAGTCCCAAGAATAAGGATAGTAGAATATCCGAACTGAATAATTCATAAAGCCTGTGCAGTTAAACCAAACGTGTGTTTTACAGTACATTTCCAGATTTAAGAAAGAACAATATTTTCGATTACAATTTAAACCCGGAGGATACCAATATACCACATAAAACCACACATTATACACAATTGAAATGAGAAATCAACACAAGAGGTTCTAGCAACCCTGAAATTCAAAATCAGGATAGTATTTAACATGGCAATAATACAGCTTGCTTCATATGTTTATCACTGGTTACAAAGACAAACGTATAGACGCAGGAGGAGGAGACCAGAGGAGGTAAATCGAATTCCAGATGGAACGTAGTGCATATTTCCTGCATATTTTCTGAGGGAAGGGTGGGTTTTCGGTGGGAAGGCAAAAACGCTGCATTATTTGTACAAACTTCGTGAGGGAAATAAATCCTATTCCCACCTTTCCCACATGTGGGAGAAAACGAAAGTCTGGTGCATAAAAAGTGCACAAAATGCTAGGGAATAATCG
>JAANSM010003726.1:0-12386 GCA_036850725.1 Orchesella villosa | reverse complement strand
TTCAACAAGGCACAATGACCGTTCTGACTACCAGTTAAAAAATAGTGATTCAACCAGAAACCTACTCCAGAGTCGTGCAAAATAGTTTGAAGTTTATGTATATCTAATTGAATAACTGGTTAGGCAAATCGTCAAAGTTCAACTTTACTGGTACTAGATAGTATAGAACAGTGGGCTCACTTAAAGTTTAAAAAATGACACCTATAGACAAAGGAATATTTATACTCATAATGTTATTTAGTGTCATTTTGACCATAAATTGCCTCAGTTTTAAAGAAAAACTAACGGCTTACGCAGAAAAATCGGAGGACACTAGGATCAAGACAAATGAAGTAAAAATTAGATTAGAATCAGATACGCTCAGACCAATTGTGAATTGCCAAAATATTGCTGGATCAAATACTAAAGGATGCAAGCAAGGCCAATTTGAACGTACAAGTAAGTTTCCTCTAAACAAAAGTATAGCTTTTGCTATTCGCTTATTCATCGTGCTGTGTATTATATAACTGGTAAAAGTCTTAAATTAAACTTTTGTTTAAAACGTAGGAACTAATTACTCCCCTATCACAACTATATGGGAAACCGCTAACATCTGTAACGTCTGATCAAAATAAGACCCTTTCATTGTGGGAAATCACAAAACACATTCTTCTTCCTTTCCAAAACAACATAAGGAACGAGCCAATAAGTAATCCAAACTTAAAGGGTGATTCTCAAAAGTCTTACGGTGAAAATTCTTTACAAAATGGAACAAAAGTAGCTTCTAAGCAGCCATTGAAGGATTTTCTCATGACAGTGAAAACTGAATTTGATGAAGCAATGAAAAAGGGCATTGGGAAGGGAGCATCTAGGAATTCCAATGCCACAGAAAATTATGTGAATTCTGAGATACAACAGCAACAAGAGCAACAAAGAAGTAAGAAGGATGTCGGTGGTTCAGGAATCCGAGATGTATTATGGCATACAGCGAAAGCTTTATGGTCCGTAAATAAAGAGCATTTTTTACCAACCTTTCTGCATACAAAGACGGGAGGAAAGCTGTCTCTCATACGAGACTCAATTTTCAAGCCAATAGCAATTTTATCTCAGTACAAAAGTGGCGTTCGAGAAATCAATAATGAAAAATGGAAGAGCTTGAGTCGCTTGACATCCTTTGGTAGTGGGTGGGGCAATCCGAAATCTCAACTTGTGGTTGTCAAATACCTTCCAAAAACACCATTTTTTACACTAGCTCGCTACATTTTCCGTCTAAGTAAGCATACCGTTATTACCAAATGGAGATTAAGGAGAGCTCTTCTGGACTTGCAAATCAGAGCATTGAAAAAACTGCTGAGAATCATATCAAACAAGAACATCAGTCAAAAGATCGCTATCATCAAAATCTTAACAAACGCCGTATGGAAAGGGAAAAGGGCATTTTTGCGTATCGTGACGAGAAATAAGCATTCGTCTCCTTCCGAGGGAACGACTTACGAAGGAAAGGATAACGCATTCAATGTTGATATCACATATGGATCTTTAAGTAAGCCCGTTGGTGGTGGTAGTGACGATGGTTGGAGAATCAATAATTTTCAACCAAACGTTCGGGATACCTTTACACCACCACCACCTAATCCATATTCATATTACCCAAGCTATAGCAATCCTGCACCAAGTCCTTTGTACACTGTACCTGATCCCTTGATTCAAAGTCCTTCCTATGCTCGTGTTGTTAAAACAATAGGAGTTCATCCGTCCAATTATCAATATCAGTCAGATGATGATAGGAGCCGTGATGTTGTTGGTGCCCTGCCTTCACCCACTCCTACCGTCGTATATTTTGCACAAAACACGAGCCCAGATCCGGAGAAGCATGTTACTAATGACAAGAATTCAGTCATTGAAAAACCAACTTCATATTCATATCATTACTCCGGTCCTCAGCAGGATTCTTCTCCATCAACCTACTTACCATATCTGTCAAAAGGACCAAATGAAAGTAGCCTATATCCACATTCAAACAGGGAGTCGAAAAGTGGTACTACAACTCCAAGTCCGTTCCGACTTAAGCTATTAGAATATATGTCAGCGCCAACAACGTTGTGATGCAAATATGATCTTCAACCTTATGTTATAAATTGATACTGTAGTCTGCTTCTACCCCAAACAGAAAGAACACAAAATGATAGTGTAGTACATGTCCTTGTGGAATTTTTGTGCATATTGTGCATTTTAACCACGCGTATTTTATGCGAGCAGAAATATGGTACCGTAATAGAATACTTTGTTGATATTTGTTATATAATATAAGATTCACTTTTATTTTATACTTTATACCATTTTGTTGCTGTTACCGAATAAAAAGTACTCAAAACTTGTTACCGCATTTTCCGAAGAGTTCTAAAAATTGTTGAATTTCATATACATCATCATTGTACATCATATATTACGAGTAGATGTAATAACGCTCATCTTGCGTAGGGAAATATGAAGTAAATTTAACGGAAATGTCAATATTCAAGTTCTTTCTCCATTCTTACGCTAGCTGAGTTGGGACTTGAGACTGAGCTCACGTTTCTCAAATATTTTGTGTGAGTCAAAATACATGTGGGATGACGAATAGAGTTCTGTTCTGTTGCGCAATTCGGGTTGATGAAGTTGGAGACTGATTGCCAAGTGATAGGGCACATTTCTGGAAAATTAAGTGGCTTCTTTGTTATCTACATTTTTACTAGGCATGTCCAATCCACTTTGTATGTTAAGCTGGTTGTGAGAAAGATTGAGGCAAGCTGAACAGAAAACTAATGCAAAAGGAAGTGAGACATTAACTGGCTTTATTTATTCATTGCAATAAACAACTCTGCTGACTAAAAGTTTGACTACTTAGTCTTTTAGTATGGGCCATCCATTTTATCTATTTACTTTGTATTAGATATATAATTATTACCACACATACATTCACCTTGAAGGCTTCAACACCGCCTTCTGAATCAGCACAGTGACAGCAGAGCAAACTCTTTTTACGCAACAGTAATCGGTTTAACTACTTATGAAACAGGGACTTGACTTGAGAAGTTCCTAGAAACGAGGAATCCTTGAAAAGGATTGACAGACATGACAAACTCCATAAGAACAATAGAACATTCGAGATTCTTGTTCAAAATTTAGTTCAAACGACAATAATTCGCAATTTTGAAATGCATTGACGTTGTCGTCGTCACTTTTTAACACATTACCCACATTATCCAGAATTATCTTAACAGAAAACGACATGAATAAATGTAAAAAGAGCCGCTCGCCTACAGCTATTTCCAAGTTGTAGCTTCATTCAAAATGGTTGTAGTTAAGATTGAATTTGCATTTGTAAGAAGACAGGAAATCTCATGCATCCATTGCATTACTTAAGATTCAACGTAAGTATCCAAAAAGCAGAAATGACAAAATATATGTCGGAGTTGTATAGAGATTTCCCCACATATTTATCTCCTTCAATGCTGGAACTACAATCTTACATTAGACTAAATTCAGTTAATTAGATTAAGTAACAAGATACATCATCATATATGAGATCTGCAAACAACTCAACGTTGAGCAATCAACCTAGATAGAAGTAAAGTAAAAGTCCATGGGACTTGCAGTCTGGCATCTCTCAAATTCCTTTTTTACATGGGCGGATGGTGGATTCCAGATGGGAAACAAACATCCAAGAGTGCTTTAAAGCTAAGTATTTTGTCTGATGGAATACTATATAAGAGTTTTATCTTGAAAATATCTGGAAAAATGTTCTTCAAATGATTCTATGAAGCCATATGTAGTGTCACGGATGAAGTCTCAGCCAAAACCAACAGGAATAAAAAAAGTTTCCAGACTTTTTTCCTGGAGATAATTAGACGTGATTATCTTAGAATTGATCATATAACATAACAAATTACATTTGAATCATGAATCAAATCAAAGAATTCCATGGACAATGGAAGAAGCTTCTTGCATCTTATATTATATCGGACACATTTCGTACATCAGTGAGCATGTAGCGTTGCAAATAAAAAGTTCAGTGGTCACGAGTTCGGAGCCTGGCGGTGTCATTTGCATTTTTTGCTTTTTATACATTTTTTACATGGAACTTGAATATGAGTACTTGAACCACTAAATTATCTGCCCGAACGTAAGTATTTCGAAATTTTATATTATATCATCCGTATATCAGTGAGCACGTTTCATGCAACCAAGCAAAAGCCAACGCTACGTGCAACAAACGTAAACCCTTTGCTTTGCTGACGTGGGAGCTGCAAAGCACTAGGATGGAACAGTGAATGATAGCTGTCATTTCGCATTCTTTTCTTTCAACTACTTATTTATCACAATCACCATCATTGTCAATACGTACCAATAATCAACATCAGTGTCATTCGTAAATCCTCACTTCACACGTTTGGTCGTTACATATTGTTAATACTATTTTGTTGTAATTAAGGATAAGAGTAACAGTGAACAGTGAAGAAAAATCGTCACCACCACCAAAATAACTCGAGGAGTTTAGAATCTGTCATGCTGTTAAGTGATGAAGATTTTAAACTGGAGTAGTGCATTAAAGCAGATATGCTCATGTCCAGCACAAACATTTGTCGTTTAACTATCGTTTTAACAGTTGTTTAGCTATCGTTTCATCTGTTGTTTAACTATCGTTTCAACTGTTGTTTAACTATCGTTTCAACTGTTGTTTAACATCGTTTCATCTGTTGGTTAACTATCGTTTCATCTGTCGTTGCACTGTTTCATCATCATTCGTCGTTTATCCATTGTTTTAACATTCATCGTTTATCTATCATCTAAACATCCATCATCGTTTATCATTCATGTGGATCAACAAACTATCAGGTACTTCAATAATTAAATAAATAAACGATTAAAATTATAAATAGAATGTGGATATGATCTACAATACTTCGCATTTCTATTCCACATTCAACATAATCCATATTAAACATTTTTCTTTTACAGAAAAGGAACCGATTGACGTTTAACTATCGTTTCATCATCATCCGTCGTGCATCTATTGTTTCAACGTTCATCGTTTATCTATCATCTAAACATCCATCATCGTTTATCATTCATGTGGACTAACAAACTATCAGGTACTTCAATAATTAAATAAATAAACGATTCAAATTATAAATAGAATGTGGATATGATCTACAATACTTCGCATTTCTGTTGCACATTCAACATAATCCATATTAAACATTTTTTCTTTTACAGAAGTGGAACCGATTGACGTTTAACTATCGTTTCATCATCATCCGTCGTGCATCTATTGTTTCAACGTTCATCGTTTATCTATCATCTTAACATCCATCATCGTTTATCATTCATGTGGATCAACAATCAGTCAGGTAATTCAATAGTTAAATAAATGAACGATTAAAATTATAAATTGAATGTGGATATGATCTACAATACTTCGCATTTCTATTCCACATTCAAAACAACCCATACTAAATAGTATTCGTCTTACAGACGACTAACCACTTGACGTACCACAGTACTACCAAATACCATCCCGAACAGAAGTTTACTAATAGTCGTAAGTAATTAAATGTTCATTATAGTTTTTGTTCAATTCTGAGTGTGGATATGATCTATGGTACCTTACAGATCTATTCCTCATTATTTAAAATAATCTTTCCTGATTTATAGGACAACATGACCCCAGAGCAACGAGAACGGAAGAAAGAATACGACCGTAATCGCAATGCAAATATGTCAGAAGAAAGGAAGAACGAAAGGTTAGCCACTATACGTCAAAGAAGGCTTGAAGCTAGCTCACACGTAAGTGATGATAACCCGCATGGGAGTTCAGCTGAAGATCCCAGTGATGCGAATGAGCCTAATTGTCAATCAACTGACAACGCGACAACCCCGAAACGGCGTAAAATATCAGAAGCGGAAAGACAACGGAGACGGGAATACGATCGTGCTAGGTATGCAAGGAAATGTGCCGAAAGAAGGGGCCTTGAAACTGTTTGCACCGACAGGCAACAGTTAGGCGAAGGAACTTCCAACAATGCGAGTATTGAAAACATAGACAATGGACCACTTCGGATTGCCCCATTGCCGCATCATGAAGCTAGGGGTACCCACAATAAGCCCGTTGAAAACTACTTGGGGAAAATGGATCATGAATGCCAACATTGCAAAGCACTACATTTTGATGAAGAGCGGAATTCCTTAAAGCAGTTTGGTGACTGTTGCAAGAGTGGAAAAATTGTTCCTCGGAAGTGTCACCAATACCCAGAGCCGTTGAAGTCCTGGCTAACAAATGTTGACGAGGATGCAAAACACTTCCGTTTGAATATACGAAAATATAACAGTGCTCTAGCATTTGCATCGCTATCTTATAAAACTCAAAGCACTTCCAATGGACCGCAAACCTTTGTTATACATGGTCAAGTGTATCACAGGACATCAACTGTTGCAACCAACTCTTCAAATAATCCGACGTACGCTCAACTTTACTTTTTGGATCCTGAGTTTGCAACAGAAGCTAGACTTCAAAATTCATACAATACTAAATGTCAAAGAAAATTCATGTTAGATTTGGATTTGCTTTTGCGACAAATTAATCCGTACGCCCAAGCTTTCAAGATGATGAAACAGGTATGAAGGATTATATAACAGGGATGACCAATTTAAGTAAATATTGGTGTACCTTCGTTTATTTTGGATATGATCTAATATGCCTTTTAGAACTATTCCATTTACTTCATGAAATCTAAATATGCTTTCAGGTACAACATACCACACAATGTCAAGACATCAGGATGTTCATTGTAAAAGATCAGTTTCAGGATCCCCGACGTTATAACCTTCCGACGGCAAATGAAGTAGCAGCTGTATTTACCTCTTGCGACGGAGAACCAGCATTTGAACGAGACATTTGTGTGTACCCTCAAGGAGATTCCGAGACACAATCAATGCACATTTTAAGCCCAAACTTAGATCCCATGACGTATCCTGTACTATTTCCATTTGGTGACTTTGGTTGGCAGCCAGGATTGGAAGGTCAAAATGGAAACCCCATATCTTTACAACAATTCTACTCCTACCGATTGCAAGAACGTGAGGAATTTACTCCTCTTTTACACAGTGCACGACTTACCCAACAGTTCATCGTTGACGTGTTTCTTAAGGTTGAAGGAAATCGTCTTAATTGGTACAGAACTCAGCAGCAAAAACTGCGTGTAGAAAGTTATCTGGGTTTGATGGACTACGTCAACACGCAGGCTGAGCAAAACAATCTAAAACCTGGACGTGTTTGTATACTTCCATCCTCATTCGGTGGTGGCAAAAGAGCTCTACAACAAAATTATCATGATGCAATGACAATGGTAGCAGTTTACGGAAAACCGGATTTGTTTATAACGTTTACATGCAATCCAAAGTGGAAGGAGATCACAGAGCAGTTGCTGCCTGGCGAAACATCATTGGATCGCCCAGATTTAGTTGCCACAGTATTCTACCTAAAACTAAAACTTTTCCTGAAGGACATGCTAAAACGAAACATTTTTGGGAAAGTGAAATGCTACCTTTTAGTTATTGAGTTTCAAAAGCGAGGTAATTTTAGCTATATAATCAATTGAAGTGACCCATTAAAGTAAATATGGGTGTGTTCAATATTTTAAAAATTTGCACTTTATACGATCCTTTGGATTTAAGTCGCATTAATGATGTGTTCCTAATGTAATGTAATGTATAACATCAATTAATCCCGAAATCATATTACAGGGCTGCCCCATTGTCACATGTTGTTTATGCTAGCTGACGAGGACAAGTTGAGGGAACCTGAAGATGTGGATGCGGTTGTTAGTGCTGAAATTCCGTGTGAACAAGAAGACCCAGAACTATACCGTATTGTATCGACATCAATGATTCATGGACCTTGCGGAGTGCATGATCAAAAGGCACCATGCATGGAAGAGAAAGAGGGAAATAAAGTTTGCACCAAAAATTTCCCCAAAGAGTTTAGCCAGTCTACTCATATACACAACGACGGGTATCCTAAATATAGACGCAGAGAAAATGGGCCCTCCGTTAACAAGAAAGGAACGGAACTGGACAGTAGATGGGTTGTCCCTTATAACCCATACCTTTGCCGGAAGTACAACGCCCACATCAATGTGGAAATATGCTCAAGCGTCAAGAGCATAAAATATATTTTCAAATATATTTACAAGGGCCACGATGCCGCAGTGATTAAAGTCGATGAAAGTGGGGATGGAACCTATGATTGGGATGAAATTACTACATACTTAAATACCAGGTACGTAGGTGCCCCTGAAGCCATGTGGAGGCTCCGTGAGTACAAGATGCATGACAGATCTCACACTGTGAAGAGATTGGCAGTTCATCTGCCACTAATGCACACTGTCGTATTTCGAGAAGGCGCAGAAAAGGATATACTGGAAAACCAAAGAAAAGAAGGAACAACTTTAACCGCATGGTTTCAACTGAATTCAGAAAGTGAAGAGGCACGGCAATATCTCTACACCCAAGTACCATATCACTATGTGTACCATGAAAAAGAAGGAAAGTACAAACCAAGAAAGTGCGGTTCCGAAAATGTTCTCCCAAGAATGTATTCAGTCAGTCCAAGAGACACTGAACGATTTAGCTTGCGTCTACTTCTTCTTCATGTAAAGGGTATGAACATTTGGGAATGATTTTGTAATGTAATATAAAGATGTATCCCATAATCAATTGTTTTTTTGTAGGCGCAATGTCCTATGATGACTTGAAAACCGTGGGTGGTAGACATTATGACACATTTAAAGAAGCTGCAAAGGCACTGAATTTGCTGGACACGGATGAAAATTGGATTTACACATTAGAAGAAGCAGTCAACTTTCAAATGCCGTCGCAATTACGAATGCTATTATCTACAATATTTGTCTTCGGCTTCCCATCAAATGCAAAGGAACTGTACCTGAAATTCAAGGACTCCCTATCTGAGGACTATTTAAATAAGTTCGATTCCGATACAGCTGAACAGTTAACATTACGTGATATAGAAGAACACTTATCCCAGTTTGGAAAAACATGTAAGGAATTTGGACTACCTTCTCCAAGGTTTACTAGCGGAGACAACACCGGAATCGATGAAATTTTAGTACACGAACGAGAGTCTACTCGCTTATTTGCACTTTTAAATGATGAACAAAGAATTGCATATGAAGCTATAATTTCATCAGTTTATGGAGGCAGCGGTGATCAGTGTTTCTTCGTTTCTGGGGCTGGTGGTTGTGGCAAGACGTTTTTATACACAGTATTAACAGCAACACTTATGGCACGTGGGGATAAAGTAAAGTCAGTTGCTCCTACCGGTCTGGCTGCAACCCTACTGAAAGGCGGACAAACCGTCCACTCGGGATTCCGCCTTCCATTAAAAATTGACGAAACAGGTGTGTCAAGAATCACCCAAACTTCACAGGAATTTCAGGACTTGAAGCAAACTAAGTTGATCATTTGGGATGAGATTTCAATGTGCACTGGAAAAATGTTGGATGCCGTGGACAGAAGCTTAAGGGACCTTTTGAACTGCCCATCTAAACCATTCGGAGGAATTACTATAGTAGTTGGTGGTGATTTTAGACAACAGGCTCCTGTAGTGTTGCATGGAAATCGTGTAAAAATAATCGAATCATCCGTTAAGAGCAGCAAGTTGTGGAAATGCTTCAAGGAAATTCAACTACTGAAAAATATGCGAGTTAATCAAAATGAAATTGAGTTTGTGGATTGGCTTCTAAGGATTGGTGCAGGATTGGATGATTTAGGAAAGAAGTCGGACTTTGTAAAGCTTCCAGATGACCTCTTATCGGATAATATTGTTAAAGCGATTTTTGGTTCAGACATCAATAGTCTTCCAATGAGTGAGCTTGCAGCCCGTGCAATTCTGTGTCCACGGAACGATGATACGCTACAAATTAATGAAACCGTTTTGAATCAGCTTAATGGGGGCGTTCAAACCTACTACAGCGTAGACTCTGTCATGGGCGCTGAAACCGAGGAAGAACACTTGCTGTACCCAGTTGAGTTTCTGAATTCCCTCACTCCGATGGGGTTACCACCACATCAGCTTAATCTCAAAATTGGTTGTTGCGTCATGCTGCTGAGAAATTTAAATCCCAAAAGAGGTCTTTGCAATGGTACCCGATTGGTGGTCGAAAAACTGGGAAGCAACATTATCGACTGCTGCATTTTCACCGGGGATAAAAAAGGCAGCCGGGTGTTCATTCCACGAATGTTTTTGGATACGAATGACGAGGATATACCTTTCCAATTGAGAAGGAAGCAATTTCCTTTGCGATTGGCTTACTCAATGACAATAACAAAATCACAAGGACAGACATTTGAGAAAATTGGTCTTTATTTGCGACAACCTGTTTTTACACATGGACAGTTGTACACTGCGTTGTCAAGAGTTAAGAGCAAAGACGGATTGGCATTGCAAATTATTAAAGGTCACAGTCAAGGGAAAATTTTTGAGAACGATGAATCAATTTACACCTTTAATTGTGTTTTTCCAGAGTTACTGTAGGCGGTAAGCTTAAAGCTCTTATAGTTTAATTTATTTTTAGGTTTTATTCAATTGCGGTGTAGTCTCATTAAGTAATTTGATTCATGACTGTCCTGTTAAAGCATTATTCAGCGTATTTTTTGTTATATGGAATAAACACAATATCAATTACTTCGAGTTAGCAAGGTAAAAAGTAAAATGTTTGTGACATATCAATTTAAATTTTTAATACTCTACATAATGCATGCATACGTAGTATGCTGGAATTCTAGTTATTTACATATTATACTTAATTCAGTCAATGCATAACAGCACAGTATACATTTATTGCAACGAACGGACGAATTTAAGGGGATAAGTGAGACATTTAGTATAGTTTCATTTCAATTCCAACTGGTTTTACAAAACTTTCATCACAGGCATGGATATTTAAATATAACTTAAATGTAGCTCTTGAGTCATTCTGACATAAAAGGTTAATTACCCAAGTGGAAGAGTACTGTTTGTTTGTTACGTTACGGCAGCTTTACATTATCTTTAAACGACTTAGAAAGCTGGTGAAATCACCTCACCTATTTGCTTTTCATTTGCTAATTATATTTACTACGAATTAGGTAACATATAAAACACCCCAATTTTTTTGAGTAGTTTTGTTATATGGATTTTAATAAGACTGAAAATGTAAACATTCTACAGACCGTATATAGTTTTGTGGGGTTGGCTAGAGGTTTAGACACAATTCGTTCAGAACTTCGTTCAGTGCATTTGCATTAGATGTTTGGCTACTCTAGAATTTGGAAATCCTGAATGTATATTTGTACACTGCTAACTTGCACTACTCGTTTAGCTTACTTTTCGTATGTATTAAAACACATTATAAGCACATGCGCATTAATTAAATCTGTAAGGAATGAGGGTTTAGCATACAACTGCACAATTTGAATTTTACTGGAAAATATCGTATTTATTTGAGTACGCCATGCAATGTTGCATGCAATAATGTATTAAATACTTAGTACCAGTAATTAAAATCATTAATACGCAGGAATTTAAAAATTCCGTTGTATAGATAGTGTCGAGAAGTTTTATTTACTAATTCTATTGTTTGCTATCGTCAAAACCGTTGCAAATTTGCAATTAGCGAAATGTATGGAGAAGTTTTACAACTTTATATACATTTCCCCAGGCGGCTTAGGAAAAGGTAAAATCTAATCATAGACATGATACGCACGCAAGGAATTGAGTTAAATACGGTGAAAGCATTACTTCTTTTACTGTTCAAAACTGTGTATCTTTTGTTATTGAAGTATGTCTTTACATCCCTTTGTTCAAATAGAAATTCTCATATCCACCATATTTTAATCCCATTAAACTAAATAAAAAATGTGTCCTTTTGTGTAAAGCTCATATATCTAAATCTATGTGAGTAAGCAGTATAAACACCTGAAAGTTTTACGGTAACAGTGTCCCATTAAACACACCAGAATTTACCAATGCAGGTATTTTAAACTTTCAGAGCATGACTTCATTTATACCCAATCCTCGTTTCAAAAACTTACTGTAGGGACATTGAAGAGAACATTTAGCGACAAAATTGTAGTAATAGGGAGTATACTCGTATATATACAAGAAGCATTGATTTTTCAGAGGGTCGGATAATAACTAAGTAGCTTCGTTTTCATTTATCCAATGTATATATACATATATACTCGTATATACTGGAAGGCTTCCTCCAGCCAGGCACTCTAATGACTAATGACGGCATGAGCCTCCATTCTTTCTGACTGAAAGAGACTCATTTCTCACATTTACTCCTCTTCTTCAGAAGTAGTTG
>JAANSM010003725.1:0-12390 GCA_036850725.1 Orchesella villosa | reverse complement strand
GATGCTTTCTTATCAAATTTGTGAAGGGGATTACGTTTGATTTGAGTTACCTGGAAAAATTAAAACCAGTCGATAGTCGAAGTTTGAAACATTTACAACTGACAACCGATCTAAAAAAAGGACACGCGTAATTTTTTCTGATAATATATGAATTGAATCCGGATTTAGGTAGATATATCAGATCGCACTTCAAATTCAGTAGTGTTGCTTATGCAATTCCCTTTTGACAACATGTCATTACGAAAAGTCAAATCTGGAAATGTCAAAAAAGTTATACTTCAAAGACATAGTTCGCTCGAACATTGGCAAGGCAAATGCCTCGACATCTTTTAGTTTTGTTACGTAAAGTAGAGCACATGATGACGGTGACACACGTACAGTACATTATGCAAGCCAGGCAGGTGGTTTGTAACGAATCAAAATCATGATATAACTCCCTTGATACTGCCTCCCTTCACTTTATACAACACCAATGAACTCCCGTCTAAAATTACCTATGTATGAATTGATTTTTCACTATAGTGCTTGGCTGTCGAGATCCAGTGCGACCAAAGAACTCCTATGTCGTCTTCAGGAATGCAACTCATGCATATATAATATGCGATCTTGGCCATCTCAATCCAGATACCTTGACGAGAGAGAGATGGCTCTACTGCAATCCTTTGGAGCATACTTGGACCGGAACTATCTTAGACTGCCAAGGTATTTCTTCGTAGATGATGTATTTTTCTTTGCAAAAACTGGTATATATAGTAGCTTTATCGCTTTCTCTCAGAATAAAGTAAATTATCAAAAATACGCAGAAAAGAAAGGTTTTCGACTAACATTTCAAGTCAAAGAAGCCTCAAGGCTTAGGAAGCCACAGAAGCTAAACTTTCCTATTCCAATGTAATAACGTTAACAATATTGAATGATGTGTCTCACTCTTTTGAAGTTCAATATAAAAAGATCTGTCTGTAAAATATGATTACAACAGAGTGAGCCTCAGACTTCCGGGAAAAGAATCCTATATTAATATAGAATACGTCCTTTGTTGTTTCCAGATGTTCGAAGTTACAGTAATACCATGAGAAATTTGTCGATCGCCCAAGTTCTTCGAAACGATCCTTCTGTGTGGCCAGTGAAGCTAAGGCCAAAGGAGAATGTTATGTCAGGTATGCCATTGCAATATATTTGATGTAAAACTAGGCTTCTTATGTTTTCAGTAGAAAAGTCATATTTTAAATTGATGCTAAGTACTACTACAGAGATGCCAATTGAAAAGATACAGTTGCTGATAATCTGTTGCTGAAAAAAGTAGTATGTTCGTGCAGTCGCTTAAAATGTATCGATAATTTTGTTCCAGACTTCATCATTCCTGTATGTGTCATCATCAGCTTGTTCTTTATAAATGGGATCATTCTCTTCTTCATATGCCGAGCAAGACGAAGGTAAGATCTGTTTATTGACTTCAATTTTTATTTTGCATACTATCAGTTCAAGGTACGTATATACTTCTACAGGTATATTCATTAATAATTCCAATACAAGTTTTTATTGGTTTTATGGAAATGTATATGTCATTGTTATGTATTCTATTATTGTCTCTTCTTTCTTTTCTTCATCTCATCCAATGTCATCAGGCAACCAATTTCAATTTCTGAAAATGGCAGCTGGGCGCAAGAGTGCGATCAGTCAGTGAATTGAATTGCACCCGTAAGAAGCAATCATGGCTTCCTATGACAAAACATTCATTCATATAAACTGTGAACTGTATATATTAGATTATGTACTCAGTCTGCCTGCCTGTAAGCCATATGTTTGCATGGGTGCATGAAACTGAAACTAATCTAACTTTCACTTACAGATGTGGGACTCTCTCACTTGATAACAATAACATACTATTACTATAGATTTCTATACAACATACAATTATGTAAAATGAACTCATATAATTTACTCAAGTACTTTGTAGTTATGTACATGTACATAATGCATGAAGCTAGAAAAGTGGATACTTCACCTTAACCTTCGCTAAAAATATACTCTCTTTTTTTGTTCACAAACAATGAATTCCAAAGAAAAAATTGAACGACCGAAATAATGATTAATGACTCCAAAACTCTTTGAGTTGGCTGGAATTGGGATGTAGAATTTAACTTGTAACATTATATCATTTTCCATTTCAGTTTTATATAAATTCTCACAAGTGACAACTTATTTTGTAGCATGCGTAGGTGGATGCTAACCAATACATATTCAAGTACTTTTACTATTATTAAAACCTATTATTTAAGTTGAAGTGGAGTTGGAATTTCCAGACGTTTCTTATCTTTTCTCCATCCTTTGATATTATATTCTTATACTTTACTTTATCCCTGTGACAGGTTTTGTGTGGGTTACCACATTAAATGCGAATTCTAACGAGAGCCATGACTCTTGCATGGAATGAAAGTGTCATACCATACCTGTGCTTTGTGTTTCGTTCTCGTTTCGTAATGCATGAAATCGTGCACAAAACCCCTACACAAGTTTTATATTACACACCGGAACATATCGTATCACGTTTCAGTTTCCATAAAAATGTGATGTAACACAATGTTGGCGTATTTGAAAGCTTGTTCTTTACATTTAATGATCACGACGTACACATTGTTATTATTCTTTTTCCAGGCTGGAAGAGATGGAGAACGAGAGAAACCAAGAAATGGAGGAGATTTGTGCTGTAGGCTTAGAATCAAATTCACCAGTGGACGAGAGCACATTTTCATTTCCCAGCTCAGCAGCAGAGGATTTGTGGCATGATCATTTTGACGATGATATTGACGAAACTGATCAAGATCGAACGTTGACTACACTCACGCTCCATACAACCAGCACACCTCCAGACTCTGCAGCAACCAAGCATGAAAACAGGAGTGGGAATGGCTACTACAGAATGTCTCAAGACGGATCATCATCAGGGATTTTTAGTAACAATGGAACAAGCTATTACACTTTGCGCCAGTATAGCAACGGGCCACCCTTGACTTTAACAAATGGAAATGGTCTACCCCTTAGTAATCAAGGAGGTGGCATTAGTGGCATAGGGAATGGCAACGGGGGCTTACTGCCAACTTCACATCAGTATTTCACCGGATACACACGAACCACCGCTGTCTAGAAAAATAGAAGAAAGAAATATTCTGGAAGGGTGGAATGAATTTGATGGCCAATCAAGCACCCACATCATTCATTACTATAAGATGTATTACGATGTCTATGCATCAGCCCAATCTATTTTTTAAAAATCATGGCTAGATACAATTGGATGATTGGATACTTACATTACATTATTTACCATCATAAATAATCAAATGCCAAAGCTGAAATTATCATCGAGGGCGGAGATTTTCTTGGAAAAAGAAACCCACGCAAAGCCAAAGAAAGCTGAATCCATCACTAAAGCTATATAATGTAAAGTTTAGTTGAAAATTTGTGCGACTCGGAACAAGAAACAAGGTATTTATTTACATGACTTTGAATGATGATATATGACTGTGTGTTTGAGCGAACTTGATTTCTAAAGAAAACAGTTAATATTGCTTCAGGCTAAATATAAGACTTATAACCAAACTGTAACAAGCATCTTAATACCGTCCACACGTCACAAGATATTGGTTCGCTTCTTTCAAAAATTCATGAACGAAAACGTATTTTTCTCGGAGTTTGCTTCTCGAAACAATCTAATTTCTATATTGCCGTCAAGCACTATATATAGACTTTGGAAATGGTTAAACAGTATTAAATAATTACTATAAATGGGTATCGATATGAAGTTGGGTGAGAAAATTGGGGTAACTTGACGAAAACTGCCTTTGGGTGTTCTATGAATCCTTGTCTTCTTAAAAGTCGTTATCGGGTAACTATAAGTACGCCCACATCTTCACGATTACTGATTATAAAAAGCCCATAACTCATTATGACTTACTTATGTGGAGTCTAGGGAGACGGATTCCATTACCTGGTAGTTGGTAGACTGTGACTAATGATCAAATTCAAGCACACTAGACTAGTGTCAGTCTGCCAGACTTTGTGGTAAGTGGATAGCAAATTCTATGATCTTACTTACGTCAAACGTACTTTACTTGAGTGGAATCTCACTCAACTCGAATCACAAATTTTTGAAGCGATACACAAGGTGAGAGCAGGCGTATAAAATTGGGATATGTACATGGGGTTGTGTAATATAGAATTGGTTTGCCAAAGCTAATTCAATATTTGCAGGTGAAAGTGCTTCAAAACGGGTTTACGTCCGTTGTCCATTCACCTATGTGAAATATAAATTTAATACCGCTTGGCTTCCTTTACTTACTTATGTATATCACATCACGAATTTTATATGTGAAAGGTATAAAACAAATGATGCTTTGAAAGTAAGATACTTTCTCCGTTTCTACTCCCCGTCAATAAATTCTCATGTAAAGTCGTCTAGCTTGTTTCATCTGTACTGCGTAATTCCATTAGGAAGCTAAATGTACTAACAACAGCTTTGGGGAAAAAGATCTTGAAGGGATCATGATGAAAACTGTTTCAATACTAATCAAACCGGGTTTCTTCGGACTTATTCTGTGGAGAGATAATCAAGTATAAAATCAACCAAATCCCAGTAAACTTAAACTTACTACGAACAACTCCTTATTAACATGAAGCTGAGACGAGAAAATACAAGATGAAAGTATTTTTAAAGCTGTATGTTTTCTCTTTGCCAAATAGTTTTTAAATATATTTTCTAAGAAACACCCCGTCAAAGTCATTTCAGCTCGAACAAATAAAATATAGTACCAGTATTCTTACATAAAACGCTGGACTAAGTCGAGTGTCGCAGTATTCTCTCGTCTATCCTTTGTTAATGTAGATGCTGTGGAGAAAGTTGAAGAACGTCGAAAAATAAACAGAATAATGAAATGCGTATTTTATTGACAAGAGTCTCAGCAACTTCATAACAGTAAACATGTGGGAAAACAAAATTTTAACGAAGAAATAAATCATAAAGGATTACCGAAAAGAGTATATAAATGCTAGTATATTACGTAGCTGCTAAAATTTGATGGGGTATTATAGAATAATACGTATAAATTTTGATGAATGGATTATTTCCATAAACTCTCCAAGATCTCAAGTTCCTGACAAGGGGTTCTCACATTACCAATAGCTTTACACGACAGAAGCCAAAACCACACACTCTCTGCATACTTTCACCAGCCCATAAGTTTATATATACTTTTGGTTTGCCTACTGTCAAACTCGCAAAACAATGGCTTGCATCTGAAATGCAGGATGTGTGTGTACAAATATACCTAATGATTTTTCCGACGCAAGAGATGTATAGAGTGTATTTTAAATAATAGATATACATATTTTAGAGAAGATTATATATATCGTACTATTCTTATAGCTTATAAAAGTGTGTATATAATTATATGTAAAAATCGATAACTGTGGCCCCCGTTGATTATGTAGTGGGTAAAAAGTCATGTTCCTAGTTAATTAGAACGAATTACAAGTATTATTAAAACAAATCTCTATTGAACCCAATAAACTGAATGAGAGGAGTGGATTGTGGAATGTACTTATAAATATGATGTTAAAAACTCTCCTATTGCTTTGCCTCATTTCGCATTTTAAAGGACGGGTCTACTATAAGTCCGTCCTCTTCCATACCATCAGTACACTTTCATTGAGTCTTTTATGACGCAGAATTTTCATTTGAAGTTAATTTTTACAGCTTAATCATTTTTGATTACTCGAGAATATTTTTCATATCATACGTACATATATATAGCTTAAAACATGTTTCAGGTCAACCACCGAGGCGAAAAGTGTAGAAATCCGGTTGTTTTCATATTTGCTCTATACAAACATTACATCGTAACGTATGTGGGTGAGGTGGCGACTCCGCAGTTATTATCACGTTGAGCCATGAGAACGTAGCCATCATTTCCTAAAAATGAAGATGTGAAACAGAGTAGATGTGATAAATATAAACGTTGTATATATACACACCTTACATACATTATCATGAAAAATTCAGGGTTTACTTATAAAATATTGCTTCTGCTTTCTATACAATAACTATCAAAACCTGCGCACTTACCCCAGTACGTTGACCAAGAGTTTTTCACCAACCAATACTTTTCTCCGAGAATTGTTCCGTATCCCACTGCGAGAACAGCGTGATCCAAACCATCTTCCGTGTTTTCTATAAAAAGAAAAATATTTAGAGTTTGAATACGCTATACGGAGTAAGTGGGTTGAGTTAGTGGGTAGTAAGTGGTGTGAAAGCATTTCAGTTGTTTTGAATATTTTCATTGCAGGAAAGGTTTCCTGTGTGGTGTAATGTAGGCATAAAAGGGAAAGATTATGAAACACACAACTTACTACACTTGGGCTCATAGTAGACACCGTTGGCATAAAATGAGAATGTCTTATGAGAAGCGTCAATAGCGACAGAGATAGGTCCATGCTTCTTCATTGCCAGTTTGAGAGAGTTAGCATCATTGGAAGTCACGTTGACATAGCCTATGAAAGCAGGGGATTCAAGTTTGTTTGGGATTAACTTTTAATGTACTACGTCGTACTTCTAAAAAGATGCCCTACAAATGCGCACACATATTCATAGTCATGTGTACATATGTTTGCTTTCGCTTGAAAGCTGAAATTAGGATGCGACAATGAACTTCCCATCCTCTTAATACAAGCACAAACCTGATATTTTTGCTGTCGCAGTCACATTTTGAATGTGGCAGTAACCATCCTAGAAAAAAAGAAAATTGTATATATTTAGTAGACGGAAGGATATAAGGAAATTTTTTGAACTCTTCATTTTAACAATATGGGCTCATATGTTTTGTTTAGAAGACAAAAATACATACAATGCCAAGGTAAGGTCCATAGGAGTCTTCAGAAGGTATACCACCATGTTTCATAACCCACTGGTAAGAACGGAAGTCTTCACCTCCATCACAACCATTATTCCCATATCCCCATGAACAGTCTACGAGAGCCTATAATATAGTGGTTCATAGAGTGTAAGTTTATATAAAATGCATATGGTGTATAGAATTAAGTGACGCAAGCAGCACATACAAAACATGTGTGCTGTATTAATGCTTTAATACGAAAAAGAAAGAACAGCTTGATACACCTGTTGCGAAAGTCTAACAAGTTGCCCTGTTTTGAGGAAGTATGCACCCTCAAGAGCTCCTACAGTTCCGAAACTCCAGCATGAGCCACAAACGCTTTGATCTGCAATATTACACGTAAATTGGATGAGTTAGGGAAGAGTCATCAATGTGCGTTTCGCTTTTCGCTCTTATATTCTTTTTATTATGAATCTCCTTTCACTTTTGTTCTCTCGTAATTAGTTTCGCTATATAACCCTTTTTCAAAGAGAGTTCTTTTTAAAAAGAATTGAAACACTATTGTTTTATTAGTGTCATTATAACTCAAGTGGTGTTTTCCACTCATATTTCTTAATACTAGGAAACGCAAATTGCATTGTTGTTTGTATTTTAAAGAGATGCAAGGAACTTCCGTAATGAAATACCTTTCACAGGAGTAACAGCACCATACAGTCTCCAGTCAATACTCTCTGGGAGGTCGTCCACGTCCTTTTGAGTGAACTCTGGAAAAGGTTTACCCCCATTGTACCCTTTTGAATAGAGTTTTCCACGCAACACCTACAAGTCATGAAAAGGAACTCATTAAATTCTTTAATACACGCTTGAGAAAGTCGAATTTCTTTCATTTTATAGGCTTAAACGACAACAATATCGATCAACAACTCACGTTTCATGTCATGCATCAATTAGACAGAGAAATTCAATGACTTTGATAACACGGTACAGATTTTATCAGTAAAAAGAGGTTATGAAAATTTTATAGTGATGAAGTATAGGGTTTGGTGAACAATACAATGGAGAAAGGACAATCTATTTATGTCTTCAGTTTTCAGAAATCACGTTTTCTATACAACACAACCAACAAGATGTATAGATACCATACTATATATTAAATTATATAGGTTCGTGAGATTCACCTACCTTGAGTTCATCAGATGTTCTATCAGCCAAATGTTATATTAAATTATATAGGTTCGTGAGATTCGCCTACCTTGAGTTCATCAGATGTTCTATCAGCCAAATGGTTGATTGCCAGCCTGTAAGTAAGTCCCTCCCTGTTTTTACTTTCAATGAATCGGTGATTATGTCTGAAAACATTTAAACGGTGCATCTGCTCCTTCTCATAGTATTTTTTATTGTGGGTCTGAACAAATCTCTTCGAAACCAGATGTGATATGTTCGTCCATATTATGAATAAACTCCTTCATTGGGTTGAATGTCGCAATGGTCCGGTGATGATGAACCCCTGGGCCTGGGAAATCCCGGCATGGTGCGCTAGCTGAATTGACATAATGAGGGAAAATCTTATTTAGTTGTAGACGTAACCTATAACCATGTCTGATTAATGTATATGAATAATTTCTTCAGAATTCCACGTGCTGTAAGTGTTGTATATAGTAACTTACTTTCTGGAACTTCAAACACTTCACTTGTAGGTTGTTCTGCTCTAAAATCCTCATATATCAGGTAGTAATGATCGTAATGTGAGCCGAGAAGTGAGTTAAAACCCCGCATCTCATATTTCACTGGTACTCCCACCTCCACATATGGATCTAAGGTTGAGGGCTGTTCCCAAAAGTTGAAAAAAATAAAATAATGATCATTCAAAATTACTTGATTTCTGACTCGTTTCCTGGCGGTTCATTAGGCCAACCGAAGAAGTCGAGTCAAAAGACGACTTCCCTTTTCCATTTTCCATTTATAGAAAGTCGAGACAGGATGGAATGAATAGACATCCTCCCTTGTTTCGTGGTTGAAAATAATATAGCATGCTTGCATAATGTGTACTCACCTCCGTTTTCACCCAGTAAGTATACTTATTCACTTTTACTCCACGGGTATCAATCAGTTGATATTTCTTGCAGTGAATGCTGTTTACCACATCCACGCCAACGTACTAAGATTATATAAGGAATCAGAACAATACAGAAAGAGAGGATTATGTTACAAAATCCGCAATATATTCCCATCTGTTTGCATTTTCTATATTAATGCTTTTGACTAGCAATGCTAATGCTGTTTGTGGCTTTCTCTTCAGCCTACGCGTTTTATATTCAATATTGGAAAACATCAAATCTTTCTTTTATTTGTAAGGACAAATTTATATACTGGAACGGAAACGGATTATATAACAGTTCAACTAATTTAATATTACAAATCATACCTAATAATGCAAAACATATCCTGTGAGCTAGTAAAGCATATATATAGATCATTTGTATCGACCATTTGGTTTGATAACTGAATGAATAGTTGTTTACTTTCAGCATTACATAACATTAAAAATGTACGCTTCCCCAATTTCATTATACGACAGACTGGTCATATATAAATGAAACTAATTTTTTAATGTATGTATAAGTAAATAGTAAATATATCCACCCAATCCCATCTTTGCAATCAAATTTTACTCGCTTATCTCCCAAGCAAGACAGATATTTAAATACGTAAATTATCATTTACGTGAATATAGTCACCTGAACTATTGTCGAATAATTCTACCATTTTCGGTTATAAAACTTTAAGCAACGAAATATAGAATATACAAACGTGCGTAAGATATGTATCAATTTTAAAATATTACTCACCTTAAACCCAGTCATATCTGGCAATATGCTCTGCGCTGAAATTTGATTGTCCGACGTACCGTTGACTTCAAAGCATGAGATTTTATTCAGTGAGGACTCATCAGTCATTGGAACAATCTTTCGCATTACCCCATAATCATTACGGTCTCCCAATTGGTATGTTTTTGAAACTCCTACAAAATATTTTGCAACAAAAAATAAGAGAGAACAAATTAGGTTAGGGAAAGTTGAAGGTCTTCTCCATAAAATTGTGTTTTCTGGTTCTTTCGAGTGATGATGATATGATGATTAATGTTTTCATTACTTCCATTGTTCCATTAATGTGACAGCATATTTTTGTTAACATATTATTTCCATTAGAAGCATTTGGTAAACAACAACCAAATTTATATTGATTAAAGCTAACCTCCATAGAAGTCTATGCGGCTTCGTCCAGCTTTAAGATCAACCCACGCGGTGAAAGGCTCCTCAATTTCGGCATAGGGAATGTACAGAGTTCCTGATGTGGCGCAATACAAAATTGTTTTTCCAACGCGTTATTTACAAAAGAAAATAAACATTCCAATTTCGCATCAGCACTTCTTTTGGAAACCATATATATGACATTAATGCTGTGATTTCTTCTGAATTTGCTAATGGATTAATGGCCTTACCTTGAGTTATGTACATTTGACTAATAATGGGTATTTCGGAGGAAATCACGGAGTTATCATGGGTTCCAGATCTCGTCCCGGCTGTATTAAAAAGCATTGATACACACTTGTTATTTAATACTAAGTCTATGCGGAGGCAAACATGTGGGTAATAATGAGCGAGTACTTACCAATCATGGCCAGGACGAGCAACGCCAGTGTTAAGCTTTTCATTTCGGATATATCCTATTTATTTGTGGATACCGGGAAAGCGTTAGAATTAGAAGTACCCTGTCAACTTGGGTTCAATCCTAGAAAAATATGCAGACTTTCTAAATGATATGCGTCATTCCTCTTCCTTGTCCTTGGATTAAAATATTGATAAATGCTCAATCTTATTGAAAGCTACACAACTACAAATATTGTTTTTGTCAAAGACGTGTATAATACATCCAGGAATTATTGACTTACAACTTTACAACTTGCAAGCACAGCACTACGTTGAAAGTTGCAAAGCAAACACAAATTTTGTCTGCAAATATTACTTCCTGATTTTAATACCTAAGGATGACATGACAGATAATTTTCGTAATACGTGAATCTCAAGTCTAGAATTTAGGATATACTTTCAACTTTGAAAGCTCTGCAATAGATATAAGGATAAATTATATCATATATCTTATATTATTTATTGCCGATAGTGCTTTGATTTGCTAATGGACCATACGTATACATGGTATATATGTTCATATAATGTAAAAGCAGTTTTAAACAAGAAGTCTTCGATAAGATGTAAATATTTTCATGACGTATGGAGTGCATACTGATAACTGCGAGGTCATGTTGGGGCTAACGTACCTTTTCCTAACCAACTGATAAATGATGAATATGAAGCGTTTTTCATGCTCTGTAGAACAGTGGAATTCTGGAATTCAGCAAACCCCCTGGTTTTATTTGTGTTTTTTTTGCATGACACACTTCACTATTACTCAACTACCAATGGTACAAGCATTATGTAATAAAGTTTTCTTTTTTGTTATCATTGCTCTATTGCAAAATTCCAACAATGCTGTCAGACCGGCCCCCAACCATGCTTTAAACAGTTTACATATATGTATGTAGCATATTATGTACAAACATGAACTAAAGCAAGAACTAGTGAAAAATCTATTATAGTGCGAAAACGATTTCTCAACGAATTCCCAGTCAGTGTAATTACTTCAGTTCTACTAGACATGTAGGTTGTGTTTACCTTGTCGTTTTTAGTTTTTTCGAATGAAAGTTATGGAAATTTTTCGATTTCACAATCATATTTTGCTGTTTGAAGTTGACATACATAAGTTGTAAGTTCGAACGATATTTATACAAAGGTTTGTTACCCAAGGCTTGGTGGAACGAAATGCTATTGGTGGTGAGAAAGTACACTCTTTTCATGAAAATTCAAGAGAAAAAAATCTAGTTTGAAGTATTGTAATGTTTTGAAATTATCCTTTCTTTTCTTTGCTTTGAAAGTGTTCTCAGTATATATGCATTCCGTCTATACCAGAAAGAATTCTGCGTTTGAGCTTTCAAATGAAGTCCTTTCCATAATATAACCATGAAATAGAAAATGTGTTGCGACTCTAAATAAAGTTGAACATGAGATCAAATGAAAATTCATGCTACCATGTACTTATTACGTATATATATATATATATACCCCCTCCGGTTGTGTCTGGAAGAATTTACTAATAAAATACTCCTGCAAACAATAACTGTTACAATTCAAAAGAAATTTTGAAATATTACCTGTCTTGTTTAACAATTTAGGGAACTACACGTACCTATAAGCGTGTCAACTGGTCTGGTAGGACAGCTGAAACTGGCTGTAGATTTTCATGTGACCACAAAGGTATATAGTACTCAAACCATTTTACGCTGTACTTAAATTGCTTGCATGGTAAATGGTAATACTTCCTCTCTGTTGCAATACCAGCACATACATTACAATTCATATATACGAGTACCCCAACAAAAACCTGATTGTTG